>PISX010011264.1:0-66160 GCA_004024625.1 Mellivora capensis | reverse complement strand
TTTACACCTACCAATCCATGGTAGAGCTAAAAGAATCCTTTTTCACCTGAGTAAGGCCCTTGTCAGGTCCCCAAATGCTCGCCCAGGAGGTATCTAATCTAGTCCATCTCACTTGACTTAGAGACGCTCATTCCTACCTCAAATTGTCTTACAATGTTAGTGCCTGATGGTGCTTTTAAAACTCTAACAGAAAAAAAAAATCAGCTCTTTGGAGCAAGAGTCATACTCAGCTGGGGCCCAGAGGGGCTGGGGGTGAAGATTGCACCTGCTGATATCCTTGAGTGGTGACAACCGTCTCTTACTTCTGCCATGGGCACCCTGCCAGCTTTCCTGGTTTGGGTTTTGGTTTCGTCTCACCCCCTGTCAACTCATAACCTTAGAGAAACTCCCAGGATTGTGTTCTGGCCGCTGGGTATGTCAGCCACCTTCCAACACCCAACCTGCAGCTTGGTTTATTACTGAATGGGCTTCGCAGGATGCTGGTGAAGCAGAATGGTCTGGTTGGAGTCAACTGAAATATAGGTATGCCGGTGGGCCATGGGAGGGCCATCCTTCCTTCCCCTTGTTATTTCTTAAGAGACGAGTTGACATGGGGCACCTGGGTGGCTCAGTCGGTCAGGCGTCTGACTCTTGGTTTTGGCTCGGGTCATGATCTCACGATTCTGGGATCGAGCCTCGTGCTGAGCGCCGGAGTCTGCTTGAGATTCTCATTTCTTCTCCATCTGGCCCTCCCACCGGGGCTCTTGGGCTCTCTCTCTAAAACAAATAAATAAATCTTTAAAAAAAGAGAGAGAGAGAAGCTGACATGATCCAAGGCCCAGTACTCCACATAGAAGTCTTGCATTGCGCTCTCCTTTCCATTGGACCAATTTTCGAGTGAATCTCTTTCACTTGTTAACTCTTCTGATATGATTATCTTTGCTAGGTGGTGTGTGCGTGTGTGTGTGTGTGTGTGAGCATATGGATGTGGAACTGAGTTACAGCCAGTGCTGACCCCGTGTCTAATCTCTGTCTAATCCACATTCCTGCAGAATTCCACTGCCCAATGTGGTAGCCACTAGCCTCATGTGACTACAAATATTTAAATTTAAAATAGTTAAAAAAACATAAGAAATTAAAAATTTTAAGTGTTCCATGGCTACCATATCAGGCATTGCACATTTACAACATTTCATCACTGCAGAAAGTTCCCTTGAAGAATGTTGCTCTAGAACATTCTAAATAGAGAGAGGGTATGGGCTCCTTGCTTGAACTGCTTTCACTTGAGGTCTGGGAAAGAAGAGTTTTGTGTTTCTTGGTCTTTGAGTCCTGCTCTTGCTCTTAGTGATTTTGTAACAAGTTCTCACCGATGTGTGAGCCCCAGCCTGTGTTTCTCGTAGTGTCCTACCTCCTGCACACCAATACCAATCCCTGGGGCGCTTGTTACAACTGTAGATACCAGTGTTTACTGCTCCAGAATGGCTATAGCTTGGGGTTCCTGGAGTGGGACCCACAAATCTCCCTACTTTGAAAAAGCCCTGTAGTATCCATGGGCCAATAGTGGGTCTGGCTCCTGACTCAACATGAGACAATGCAGCCCTACGAAGAGAAAATTCGGAATGGAGAAGGGTGGCTGTCCTTTACTTATCTGGGCTGGGAAACTAAAATCCAAATACAAAGTTATCAATTCCCTGAGAAAAAATATCCCCAATTTTCACTGGTTTTGCAGGAACAGGCTATGTGTCCCACCCCTGAAATGTGTGCAACGGGTCCCTGGGCCCCAAAAAACACGTTGGCTTCCTTCCCTGCTGGTCTTCCTCATCCCTTTCTGTGGCCCAGGCCCTCGTTCCGTTTCTCTCTCTGACCGCCTCATGATGAGTGCACGGCCTGAGCAGCTGCGGGCCTTCAGCACGGGACCTAGACAATGTCTTTGTCTCCATGCTCTCCAGGCCTTCCTTCTCACCGCCTTCTGAGCCCGTGTCCCAGGCCAGCCTTTTCTCCTTCCACTTCCCAAAGAAGAGTCCTGACAGTCAGCTCTATTTTCTGGTCCATCACCTCCACTTCTGCCTCCAACTCCCGGCTCTCTCTCAGCCTCCATAGGACACGCGTCCTGTGTTAATACGCATATTGAGAGCACAGTGGCGGCCGGGCTCTGTTCTAAGCGACTTCCCTACGTTCACTCAATCTTCGCAGTGCTCCAACCATGCAAGTGCTGGCATAGTCCACATCTTGCAGATGAGGAAACTGAGGAACAGCTGTTTGATGGCAGAGCCAGGATTCAAACCCAGACTTTAACTTTGGTCCAAATCATGTTGAACAACTGTCTTATGGTCTTTTAGTGGTTACCAATTGCTTCAACATTTCATTTGAATTATGTCTGAGATACACACTTATTCTGTTTCTCCCACTGACAACATCTTAGCCTGGGAGTCAGAGGTTTAAGAGAGAAAAAGTGAGAGAGGATTTGATGCCCTCCAACTGCATGTCTTTTTAATCCTCACCAACTCAGGGTAGGGGTCTGGAGGGTGGCCCTTTGGGGGAGTATGACATCCGGAGGGAAGTCAGGGCGGGATTCCAAGTCAGCAGCCTGATTACCCCCTGGGTGTGCCTACTCAGCCCAGAAGCAAACAGAAGCATGTTCTAGCTGGACATTTCCCACCTCTTGCATGAGAGCTCCCGCCAGGACTCTGCTTGCCCCAAGCCTAGCAGGGCCCAGGCTGTGTGGCTGCAGCACAGGGGAGACATGCACTTCTATGAGGCGCAGTGAAGAGAAGTCTGTTCTCCCTGATGGCCCACAAGCCTGTGAACACCCACCGCCTGCAAGGGACAGGATGATGCTCCAGAGGGAAAGAGGGGCTGCTCAGGGACCAGCGCCACCAGCAGCACCCAGATGTGCCCTGGGGGTGCAATGGGGTGACTCAGAGCCAGGGCCCAGGTTGCTCCTTCTCTGGGGGTGCTGGGAGTCCGAGCCCCACTCAGTCAGAGCATTGTGGGAAGGGACTCCCAACCATGGTTTTCTCTTTTGTCTCAGCTATTTCTGCTCTGTCGCTAGGGCGGGTGACTGACCCAGAGCCTCTATCTTCTCAGCGTCATGACAGGGGTGCAGCAACTAAACCCCATCCCTCCCCACACGCCACTTCTGTCTTGGGGATCAGATGGGGTAACAGCCGGGGAAGCACGTGGATAGCCGACTGCAGGCCCAGAGTGGGTGTAGCTGGCTGCCAGCGTGGGGTGGGGGGGGGCGCGGGTAGGGCAGGACTCCCTGCTGCAGGGATCAGAAGATCTCAGAGCCCTCTTCGCTTAAACACTGGAGCCCTGGCAGCTTTCCATCAGGCGAGTCAGTAATTGAGCCCAGGTTAGATTAAATCCAGACACATCCCGTGTGTAGTGCCAATTACTCACCACCAGCAGGGGTGGGGGAGGGGCCTGCACTGGGTCACACCGGGCCTGCTGGCGACTGACTGGTCCTTCAAGCTCAAGGTGAACTGACCTGAAATAGGACTAGTTGCAGCCTCGGCTTTGCTGGGCCTGGAACTGGCACTTGGCTCAGATCTGCTGCTACTTGAGAAATGGTTTTTCTCATCCTCTCTGTCCCTGCCTATAGCAAAAGATGCGGCACTCAGGTCCATCTGCCCCTCCTCTGTCTAGGCTGGGTTGGCAGCGGATTCCCACGAGTGGCAAGAATGGAGAGACTGAAGCCTACCTTGCCCTTTACACTCATCTGAGCTCAAGGCAAAGCTTGGGTGTTTGTCTCCTGAGGACTGTTGAATTCCCCATCACTGTAGGGGTGGATGCAGCTTGCGGGGGGTGGCCGTACAGTCAGGAGGACGAGATGCTGTGACTTGCCATCTAGTGCTGAGTTCACAGCTTGGGAGGAAAACAACCCGACTTGAGAGTGTCGCTTCCCACCATGAAATAGTTTAAGTCAAGCCATGGCTTGAAGCCAGGGTGTGGGAAGCCCACATGCGCCCTCTTCCTGGCCACCCAAGCTCCGCCTTCTGCTGCCACAGCCCCCTCCCAAAGCTGCGATGCACAGTAGGGTCAAGGACAATAGGATGACCAGTCTGGTACTCAGCATGGAGCAAGGTATTAATGCAAAACAAGGAAAGTTTGGGGGATGAACTTAGAATGAACCTAGGAGGCACCAGAACCCTGGGAAATGGGACCGGTGGTTTGGCTCTGTGGCTCTGTCCTGTACCCCCCACCCCTGCCCCATGGAGGAGGGAGGGGACCCAGTGGTGAGCACAGTGTAACTCAGAGTCTTTGGCTGGCATGACAAAGGCCCAGAGGAAAGCTCTGTCTTTGAAAATTGAAAGCAATTTTGTTGGGATTTTTATTCTCCCTCTTTTTTTTAAAGATTTTATTTATTTATTTGATAGAGAGAGAGAGAGAGAGACACAGGGAGAGAAGGAACATAAGCGGGGGGATTGGGAGAGGGAGAAGCAGGCTTCCTGCTGAGGAGGGAACCCGATGTGGGATTTGATCCCTGGACCCTGGGACCATAACCTGAGCTGAAGGCGGACGTTTAACACCCGAGTCACCCAGGTGCTCCTTTATTCTCCTTTTTTAATGCAACATTTTTCCACTGTTTTTAATTGCCCTCTTAGTAAAAGTCTGTGTATTCGTTATTTACTGCTGTGTAACAAGTTGCCTGAAAATATAGCATCTTAAAACAGCGAATATTTATTATAGCACACAAATTTTGAGGTTCAGGAATCTGGGAGCTGCTCAGTTGGGTAGTTTTGGCCCAGGGTCTGCAGAGAGAGGTTGACGTTATGATGTTGGCGGGGGCTGCTGTCACCTGAATGCTGGGCTGAGCCTAGAGGTTCTGTTTCCATGAAGGCTCCTGCCACGGCGTGTCGTCTTGGTTCCCTGCTGACACTAGCAGGAGGTCTCATTTCCACCTGGTGGGCCTCTCTACACGGCTGCTTGAGTACACTTACTATAGGGCCATTGGCTTTCTCCAAAGTGAGAGATCCCAGAGAGAGGCAGCGAGACAAGCAGGAAGACACAGGAGCTTTTCTGACTCAGAGCGACAGACAGAATTCTGTGATGGCCCCCAGACTCTGCCCCCTGGTGCACAGGCTCTGTGTAACACCCTGCTTTTGGAGGTCAGCAGGACTTATAACTAGGATGGGATCTCATCCCGGTCACTCTGCCACATTATGTAGCAGAAGGGACATTGCAGTTAAGACCCCTAACAAGCTGACTTGGAGTTAATGACAAAGCAGATTATCCCTGGTGGGTCTGATCTAATGAGGTGGCCCCTTAAAATGAATCAGAGACATCTGAAGCCTGGGATTTTCCTGATGGCCTTGAAGGAGCAAAGAGGGATCCATGGGTCAAGGCTCCAAGAGCAGCTTCTAGGAGCTGACAGCGGTCTCCAGGCAACAGTCAGCCCAATTATGGAGACTTCAGTCCTGCAACAGCAAGGAACTGAATTCTGGCAGTAAGCTGTGTAAGCTTGGATAAGGACCCAGAGCTTCAGGTGAAATCTCAGTCCTGGCCACACACAAGATATCAGCCCTGTGAGGCCCCATGCAGAAGACCTACAGAACTGTGAGATAATAAAGTTGTGTTAATTAAGACAAATTCACGGTCATTTGTTACATGGCAATAAAAAATGACTACACCTATTCTCTGAAGTTATACTTCTGCTGTCACTTCTGCCATCTTTCTGTTTGACAGCGGTGAGTCACCAAGGCCACAGAGCTCAAGGGGAGGGGTTTGCTATTTGAAGGGAGCATCCAAGAATTTGTGAACATATTTCAAAGCACCACCAACTGACAGTGAGTGCAAGTGGGGCCATGCTGATACACCCAACACAGAGATGAACCGGCCAATACTTCCGGCATCTTGAGTGAACTCATGCAGGATGACGTCACAGGCTTAGGTAAGGCAAGTGAGAATTTTCTTTTGGGAAGTGACAATCCCAACTGCGATGTGGGAGATTGGTGCTTAATTTTTTTCTCTTTTGATGTCCTCTTGTGAGCCTTCTGTAGAGTGATTGTGTAGAACCCAGATGAGGATGGAGAATTCCTGTCTTTAATTTGAAAGTTACAATGTGTTAGTCAGCCCCAGTTCGAACCTTGTGGGAGTGCTGAATTTGGGGAGCCTTAGCACCCCTTAGATGGGGTGGGGTGAGGAGGACTGGGGTGGAGTTCAGATGACAGCGCACAGACCAAATCTTCTGGGACTCTTTCAGCAGGACAAAGCCAACTGTCCCCAAAGCTACACTCTGTTTCTTTGCTATAAAATAACTTGTGGCTTTGGATGAAACCATCTTCAATAGTTGCCATCATACCAGTCCTTGAAGCAACAGGGAGTTTTCTAGATTTTCTTGAACCTTTAGAGATCAATGGGTAAAAGCACACATGGTACCTGGCAATTTCTTGAATTCCCACAAAATTTCCCATTATATGGCTACATAGATGAAATGAAAAAACAAATACACCTTTGCACTGTAGCTCCTCCCTCTTCACTGCCTGGTTCCTGTGCTCCGAGGGGCTGAGTGCCTCTGAGGCCTGGGTTGGAATGATAACCACTGTGAATGGTGGTCTGGGCGGGAGGCAATGGCCCAGAAAACCATCACGGTAGGGAACAGACGAGGACCACATGCCTGAGGCTTTATCTTCCCAAGAAGCAGAGACGAAGGAAAAACAAAAACTGGATCATTTAAAAACATGTCAGCAATCTGGCAAAAGTCAGAGAAGTCAAAAAGCCACATGAGTTCATAAAAAATCCAGAGATCCTGACTGGATTTAGTACAAATCCCTAGAGGCTTCTCCTCTCCACAGCAGCTCACAGTTCGGTTTCACTTCATTTCAGCCATGGCTGGCGGCCGGCGTGGGGCTGGGTGGATGGGCATGGGAGCCTGTGTAGACCGTCCAGGGATAGGGGTGGGGGGAGTTGGAATGGAGACCCCGGAGGGCCTCAGAGCCCAAGGGGCAAGTCAGGACCACTTCCTGTGCCATGTCTCCATGGTGTCTGTTAACACAACTGTTATGGTTGGTGATGAAGGTCATGGTAGCAAGTAAGATGGTCAGGCCTCCCAAGAGAAGAGGGTTTGCCAAGAGGATGTTTATTCAATCTCCCAGTTCAGGTCTGGAGGGAGCTGTTCCTGCTGGGGAGAATGCCTCTCACATCTCCGTGCAGAACAGGAGTTCTCCTGCCCCTGATGCCCTGTGTAGCCTATTCTTTGGGACTCTTAGTATCTTTGTGCATTAAAGCCAAGAATCAGGAGGGAGAAATCATCTTGCGTAAGGGGTGACTATCTTCTGTCAGAATCCCGTGTCATTCCCTATCTGCAGAGATCTCTGATCACCACCACGTCTCAGGTTGCTGAAGGAAGGTAGGGGTGCCCTCTGCATCTCTGGAGTTTCCTGAGCCCACGGAAAAACAGCAAGGAGAGCTAAGATGTGAGTCAGATTGTTCCATTGACGGTAGGTAGGACAGGGCAACCAGCCTGGAAACCAAGACACCCAGGAGTGGGACCTGCATGAGACTGAGGAAATGAGATCCTTCCAAACGTGCTATCCTCCAGCTCTGTTGTGCATTAACAGTGTATCTGGGACTTCTTTCTATTCTAGCTTGGAATTCTTTGCCCAGCTAATGGCATTTCTTTGTAGGATGCCTTGAGAAAGAAAGAGGGGCAAGGTTTGGGTTGAAGTTAAGGTTAAGGTTAGGATTAGGACACCAAGCTAGTGCTGAAATACCATAATTGGTCTAAAGGATCAGAATGATGATCTTCTGTCCAAGAAAGCTGGAGAAAACCTGGAAAAGTGGAGAGAACCTCTTTTTCCCAGAGAAACACTGATGGAATCCATCTGGCATTGAATGGAAGGTAAAGGCACTTGGGGAACCAAAGCCTCAGACCACATATGACAAGCAGTCACTCTGCAGGATATCAGGTGATGGGCCTAAATAAGACTGTCAGGGAAAGAACTTTCAAAAATTCATAGGGAAAAGGAATGATTACAGAAAGAATTTAAAGCAATCCTCACCTCAGATGTGTCTCTGCCACACACGGAGCCCAGAAAGGGAAAGTGAACCCTGCGATCTTAGCACTGGGGTTGTCTTGGAGCTCAGGCCTCCTTGAGACCTGGTGGGCTGGTCCCACATGGCAGAGGCCAAGCTGAGGGGCCTAGAGGAGCCCATATGTCACAGTGGGAAGGTGACACAGGGATGTGTGAAGATCCTGGGGGCAGGGCTTGGGGGAGCCCCTGGAGGAGTCCCTGGAGTGCCCTATCTCTGCTGATCATGCTGTCCCCACACCCCGACAATGGTTCGGCACCTGCACCTGCTACCAGTGGGTTCTGCAGTAGCAGAGCACAGACTGTGAGGGGCTCCGCTCTGCTGCTCCAACCCGGTATCTGAGAGCCGCAGTTGTGGGGCCCCCTCCCGGTCCTCCTGTTCAGGTTTCCTGCCCTTACATCATTGCTCCGTGAGGCTGGCTATGACTTATCTCAATGTCTATGACATCTTGAAAATGCCTTCTCAATGCAGCTGGGTCCGAATGACAGCAGAGCAGATCTGCAGAATCTTGGGCTGTTCTTCCTTCTTGAAAGGCTTCCAAGAACGAGACTCAAAATGGCTGTGTTCATATGATCCGTAAATCAGATAGCTGATTTTTGTCCTTTTTCCATTTTTTGGTACTGTTAAATCTTTATGGTCAGGTCTTATAAAAATAACCAAAACATTATAGTTAACAATGGATATTCGTATGCAAATTACCTTCTCCTGCAGTTTTACTTTCTCCCCATTCAAGCATATGTATTTCATCAGCAAAAAGATGTGATAAGACAGGTAAAAAAACACAGTAGAGTTTTTCTGCACTTGGTTACATGGTCCAATGGAAGCTGCTGAACAGACTTGAAAGGAAATACCTTGACGAATCATCCAGGTAACGGCAAGAATTAAACACCCTCCATTAACATGGATGGGGACGGTGGAAAGCCATGCTCCTACCACACCCTTCCCTCATTCTCAAAACCACCATCAGCATTTGGGGTAGGTTCTTTCAGATTGTGTTACTATGTATACTCTATGTTTTAAGCAGGTAATACTTACTATACATACTGTATTACAATATAGTTTTTCATTTAAGATCCTATTGGGTCCTTCCATGTTGATCCATGTTTTAGTTTTAGTTTTTTCTGTCTTAGTTTTTCCAATGGCATATATTAATTCGGTTCTCTGTTATAGCATAATTTATTGAATAAGTCCCTCTCAATGAAAAGTTGGGTTTTTGCAAACAATTCTGCAAATGTAACCTCTATACATATATCTTTACATTCCTATGTTCATGTTTCTGTATTATAAATTCATAAAAGTGGAATTTCTTGGTCTAAGAGTGTAACAGATTTGATGACATTTCCCTCCATAAAGTTTATACCTGTGTATAGCTCCATTGGTAGTGTGTAAGGAAGACTCAAACTAGCCTGTTCAGAAGTTCAGGAACCAAAATCAAGACTTAGGAAGTTGCCCAAAGTCTGAGCAGATAAGGCCATCAAGATACCAGGACTACTCACTGGATGGAGGATCTTCCGAATGGGACTATAGGAGTTCAGGACTGAATGAAGACAAAGAAGAGTAAAAGGTGTAAGGGTTGAGTGACTCGGGCCAGAAACCTTTAGCAGGCTGCCATGACAGAAGGAAAACATGCATTCAGCTAAGTTAATTAAATCAAGCTGTATTGTTTTTCTTGGCATTCTTTGCTTCCCCTCTATAATGAATCTTTCTGGAAAGCAGCCTTCACTCTGTCCCTGGTAAGAAACTGATATCTCACCTAGGAATTGGGCATAGATTTCCTCTTTTTCCCCTTGATTAGGGATTCACCCACCAGATTCTTTGGTATTTTTGTAACTGTTTTTTAATTTCATTTCACACATTCTAAAGAGCATTTTTAATTTTTCATGTGTCTTTTATTAAAGTGATTTATGGAAAACATGCTGAGCTGTGGCTTTTGGAAACAATAGGGGTAGAATACTGCCTGCTTCATAACCAAGAGCACGTTGATGAGCAAGATGGCAGGGCTTCCAAGGGCTGGCAAAGTGGATCATTGGAGAGGGTCCTTCTGAGCAACACTAAAATGGATCTTATTACATGATGCAATGATGGGGAAGCCACCTCAAAATATGTATTTTCTTAAGCCCCACTGAAAACTGACTCCTTGAAAATTCTCCTTCATGTACCTACTGCCTCGTCAAGAACCTACTGATAGAAATTATAAAGAATTGCTGTTTATGCTTTATACACATGACCTAGGCTTGGCAGATGTTAATTTCCCTATTTTTTTTCCATAAACATCTATGAGTGAGCAATAGAAACCACTCGCTGCAACCTAGGAGCCCAGGCCAGGTGGGCCATGAAAGCCCAGGGTTCTCCTATGAGGCAGGCCCAAGCAATGGCTCCAAGGAAGCCCAGGTGTGTAGTCGAGACCCCTGTATGGCTGGGCAATGAAATCTCTTAGAGAGTTTTCTGGGCCTTATGTCAATAATCTAAAACGTAGCACCTCTTGTTTCAGAGGCAAAGCAGGATGGAATGGTAGAAGGGGTAGGAGAATGGGGTATAAGGTGAAGGAAGGAAGTGGATAGCAGTGCTCCATGTTGCCAACTGGAGAAATAGGAAGAGAGGAAAATGCTTCCCTGGGTTTAGTGATAAGATTACTCAGATTTTGCTAAGTGGTCTCTGTTAAAAAAGAAAAACAAGTCCAAATTGGAGTCACTTGCCCCCAAGACTTAATTACAGATTCAATCCAACCCAGGAATCCCTTTCAAAAGTCAATCTGAAATTTCCTAATCAGCACTAGTGAGGTCAAGCCGATATACACCTTGCCTTTCGCTCCCTCCAAAACAATCTTGCCTAGACAACCCTTTGCTAAAAACCTCTTGCCCCATCTTCCTTCCTATAAAAACCTTCCATTTTGTACAACACTCAGGAGCTGGAATTGGAATGGAATTGGAATGCTGCCCAATTCATGAATTGCTTAATAAATTGATCATATCTTCAAATTCACTCAATTAAATTCTGCTTTTCAGTCAGTGGTTGAAGCAGGAACCACATGTCTCTGCTATAGCTCATTCCTCTGTGGTTCTCATAGTCCTTCTTCCTCCTCTCCTTCACAGAGGACTGACACAAACAACACTTGACTCCAGAAGAGCCTTGCTCATACGCAGGTGCTATGAGGAGCCCAGGCCTACACTTTGCAGGTCACAGGTGATAAAGGTGTCTCACCTCTGGGACCTCTGTCCCTAATAGGACTTTGTTGGGATGTGTCTCAGTCAAGAACCAGGTTGGAATTTCAGGCATGGATAAGATACATGCTATCCATTCATGATACCCTCTCAGCTCCCTCCTCTCCAGGATGCAGGCACCATCAATGCTCTGTTCCCTTTTCTCTCACTTCTTTTCTCTACTACCTTCTGCTCTCCCTGCCACAGAGGAGCATTCAAGGAGCCCACCCTTCCCTATCAATTTTTAAACTCCATCCAGGGGCCTAATTAGAGAGCAGCAGGCAGTCACAATACAGCAGGCCACTCTGTGGACAGAGAACCCAGCTGCTCAGAGGTGAGCTAGGGCCTACCCCCCAGCACACAGACCACATAGGGAGGCTCTGAGGGCCTCTGGAAGTAAGCAGGAAGCAGAGGACATGGATGGACATTCATCATCTGGGGGTCTTGGAGAGGAAAACTCTAACAATCATTAAATCGCTACAGTGCTTGATGCACACCTGGTTCTAAGCTCTTTGCACACATGACAAAGTTAAACCTCACGATGGATAGATAATCATCTCCTATCCCCACTTTACAGATGAAAAAATCATCACCAAAAGGAAGGTGACTTGTCTGAGATCTCCTAGCTACAAGTGGCTGGGTCTGTGCTTAAGGACTTTATTAAGGAACATGAAATGGGACAGTCTTTGGAGTCAAACAGAAATGAGTCTCCACCTGGATCCCACAACTTGCTATATGTATAAACACATGTATATAATATACAACCCATATGTGTTATAACATTAAGATACATATGTATCTTTGCATTATAGCATATATGTGTTATATATTGTTTATATTATATTTTGCCTTTGTGTATATATATATATATTTCAAAGAGTAGATACATTTCCAGAGGTGTTGAGGTGGGAGGAGAGGCTGGACGGTTGACAAGAAGGCAGATACCTTTGTCTTGTCCTGTGGGGCTGGGAGCTCTCGCTCGGCAAAGTGACAACCAGGAGAAGCATCCATCGCCCACGGCCACTCACATGCCAGGAACACAGATGTGGGCTCTCCCCCACCTCCCAGACAAGGAAGAGTAGAAGGAGGGACAGGGAGACATGTTGAGACAATCAAGTTATTTCTGGGTAAGCCCAGCTTCCTCTCACTCTGCCAGGGCTGGCTCATGTCTTGGAGGAGCTGAGTCTTCTCAGCAAACTAAAATAAAACCCCAAATCCTGCGTTTCTGCAGGGGCCCACAGGCAGCAGGAAGCCAGAGCAGGCCTTCCAGAGCAGGCTTCCGCCCTCAGCGGCCTGTCCCCCGCCGAGCTTCCGGGAGCCGGGCCTTCCGCCTGCAGCCGGGACCTCCTCGCGGGGCGGCCGCTCCTCACGGCCTCCAGAAGACGTCTGTCTTCCTGGCGCCTTTGATTCTGGGAGGGCCCTGCTCAGCTGCTTGGCCTGTGATAACGCCTTGTCACCAGAAACAAAGGAAGCCGCTTCATCTCTCCATGCAGCCACATTCCAAAGGGCGGCTCCGTGCTTCCGGGGGAGGCTTTGTTTCCTCAGGGGGCTTGAGTGACTCAGGTCTGCAGAGGCACCCAGTCTGGGACAGCCGGTAGGCTCAGGAGGGGGGACACCTGCCCCCCAACCTCAGCTCGGCTGCCAGTCTGCCCTGTGACCTGATGTGAACCATTTCCTTCCAGATGTTCGTTTCCCCACCTGGAGAATCAGGGAGGTGGGCTACATCCATTCCTGCTCCTTATGCGGGCATTCCAGAGCCGTGGTTCTCAGAGTCAGGCATCCGTGGGTCACCAGGGCCCACCACCATCCTCAGAGCTACTGGTTCAGTTCACACAAAGTAGGTCTTGAGAACTTTTTTTTTTTAAGGATTCTATTTATTGGGACGCCTGGGTGGCTCAGTTGGTTAAGCGGCTGCCTTCCGCTCAGGTCGTGATCCCAGCGTCCTGGGATCGAGTCCCACATCGGGCTCCTTGCTCGGCAGGGAGCCTGCTTCTCCCTCTGCCTCTGCCTGCCACTCTGTCTGCCTGTGCTTGCTCTCTCTCTCTCCCTCTCTCTCTGACAAATAAATAAATTAAAAAAAAAAAAAGGATTCTATTTATTTATTTGACAGAGAAGGAGATCACAAGTAGGCAGAGAGAGAGGGGGAAGCAGGCTCCCCGCCGAGCAGAGAGCCCGATGTGGGGCTCAATCCCAGGACCTTGAGATCATGACATAGGCTGAAGGCAGTGGCTTAACCCACTGAGCCACCCAGATGCCCTAACAACTGGGGTTTTTAACAAGTTCCCAGGTGATGCTGATGTTATCAGGGACCTTACTTTGAGAACCAGCTCCAAGGATGTTTCCATCATGCATTTAAGAAAAAACTAGACTTTTTAAATATGGGTTCTAGGTTTGGCATCCTTGTTTGATTTTTATCTGTTTCCAGTAGATTTTTACATGTTATCATATAAAATCAAATGTTGGCCTAATATATTCTGGTAATCCATTTCTCTGCTTTACCTTCATACGTAGCTATAAACAAAATATCATACCAATTAGGTGTACGATTAATGGACTTTTCCATGAATTGGGTTGGCGTTAGGTGTTAACACTGGGAAGACTGGCAGTGGCTACCCAGGCTTAAACACCCTGTGACAAGTTTCTGAAATACAAGTTAGGAGGATGCCCAAGGAGAAATTGCATTTTTAAAAATTCAAAATTTTAATCCTTAACTCTCCAAGCAAATCATGATTATGTCTAGATTTTGAGTTTGTTGTAACCTGGGTGCATATTCGGAGCTTAGCATTCACTTAATCTCAATTGATCTTTATGCCAAACCAGTGAGGGAAATGCTACTATTCTGGTCTATTAGACCCTTGGTGAAGTACAGTGAGGCTCAGACAACCAACCCCTTGTGATAAAGAAAGATCTCAGTCCTGAGTTTGTCAAACTCTGGATCAGTGATTCTCAAAGTGTCCCTGGCTAGCAGCATCCGCATCACCTGGGAATGAATTAGAAATGCAACTATTCAAGCCTTACCCCGACCTATGGAATCAGGAAGTCTGGGGGGCGGGGAGGTGGGGGGCAAAAGTCTGTCTTAAGAATAAGCTTTCCAGGTGATCCTGGCACATGCAGAAGTTTGAGAATTGCTGTCTGGAGATTAAGCCTTTAACCACTATGCAACCCACTTTTCTAAACGTGTATTCTGTGGGAAATCAGCTCATGCTTAGTCTTGGTGCTTAAGAAATCATTAAGCCTCGTGTTCCCGAGCAGACTGCAGTTAAGGGCCAAGTCCATCATGCTGGGTATAGGCTTTCTGTACCCACCCAAACATGCCAATGAGTCTTTGTTTCCCCTATGCCGTGCCAACCACACTTGGACCTTCCTCAGTGCTGTTTCCATTTGGTTCAGTTCCACAAATGGGTGTTTGAATTCGACTTGCCTTTGCCAGTATAGATAAGATCCACATTCCTTCAGTCTACTTTAATTTATAAATATTTAAGGACCAGTCTAGCAATTGATGTGGATGTCATACAGAGCAAGCATTCTGAGGGAAAGAAAAGAGAACAGTAATAGACACATCCTCATTGTTAAACTGATAAATTGATAAAGTTACTAAGAGCAGAATGGAGATGGCAAAAACAAACTCAGCAGATTCTATTAACCAAAAATTAATCTTGAGAGACAAATACAAGGGAAATTTGGTAAAGATGGTGAACTCATATACTCTCATTTTATTTCCACCTCCCACTCCAAAATCTTGAAAAGTTGCACAAAAGGTATTTTACAAAACCAATAACAGAGTGAGAAAACAAATACATATCTCTATAGTCGACAGAAACTATAAAGAAAGCTTAGAAAACTAAAAGCAGGGACACCTGGGTGGCTCAGTCGGTGGAGAATCTGACTCTCGGTTTTGGCTTGGGTCATGATCTCAGGGTCATGAGATTGAACCCTGTCTTAGGCTCCGTGCCCAGCACAGAGTCTGCTTGAGAGTCTTTCTCCCTCCTTCTCCCTCTCCTCCTCCCCTCAACCTATGCTCTCTCTAAAAACAACAACAACAAAACAAAACAGTAAGAATAAATGGGATTAGTCTGAAGAAGGACACTATGGGTCCAATTTACACAGGAGAGGACTTTTACCAAAGGTGGGTGCAGCTCCCCAGGTGTTTGAAGCCCAAAGGTGGTGAATGTGGGAGCAGGAAGGGAGTCTGGAAGATGAACAGGCCGATCAGTAGAGCAAAATAGGAGCAGCCAGCGCTGCAGACTCTGCCCCCCCTTTCCCAGCCCCTGCTCTCTCCATCAGGTGACCGTGCCCAGTTGTATACCCGAGCCCATGAGTCAGAGTAGTGACCTGAGTGTCTGGAAATGTGCAGAAGAATAATGGGTCATAATGAGTGGACACTTGGCCTGATGCCCGATCCTAGGTCTCTGCTGCTAGGTCCCAGCAAATAGGTGCTAGCATGCAAGAATACCAAATTCAAAGATGAGCAGATACCAAGAATCACCAGGCACCCAAGAAAGGCCAGTACCAGTACAGGAACAAAAAAACATGATTTGAGCATGTTCAATCCTCCCCATAATAGCCTTTTATGATATTATGTGGTCAGTTCATCATTTTTCTTTCTTGAATATGAACTCTGTGGCACAGGCAAAGACACATTAAAATAATTTTCCCCCAGGCAAGGGCAAATTCAAACTCCTCCCTGGCTGTCTTTCCAGTCATGGGACATCCAGATCTGATATGGGGAGTGAGAAGGAGGGAGAGAATTATAAGATCTGTCTTTCTCTTCCAAAGCCCGTTTGATGGAAACCATTTCATTTTTTACAATTATAGTGAAATATAAGATCAAGGTTGTTTTTGTGTTGTATTTTATTTTTACAGTCTGAAAAGTAACCACTGGAAAGGAGAAATTGTATATGTAACTTGCCAAATTCTGAACAATCAAAGGGGGAAAATATTACTGGAATCAGCCCACTGAAATAAAAGAAGATAAAACAGGAATACTAGAAACATGATAAATACAAAACACAAAACAAGTATAGGGCCAAACTTAATCAGTTATCAGACTACATTAAAAAAAAAAAGTAGGCTAAATTTATCTACGCAAACACCAACTACCTAAGAGTGTTTCAAAAGGCAAAATTCTTATGTACCTAAAGCAAAATGACAAAGAAAGGTTGACACTTTGACACTTAGGAAATATGCAAGGATCTAATAGATATATTTTATATCAGATATAGGGGGAAAAGTCTAAAAATGATAAATAGGAAATATATTTGTATTCATAATCCCAAATTAAGACATTATAGTCATGAATATTTGCATTTCCAAATGCTGGTTTTAGTACTGGTTTCAAATATTTTTTTTAATTTTTTTTTAAAGATTTTATTTATTTGACAGACAGAGATCACAAGTAGGCAGAGAGGCAGGCAGAGAGAGAGAGGGGAGGAAGCAGGCTCCCTGCTGAGCAGAGAGCCAGATGCGGGGCTCGATCCCAGGACCCTGGGATCATGACCTAAGCCAAAAGCAGAGGCTTTAACCCACTGAGCCACCCAGGTGCCCCTGGTTTCAAATATTGAAGAAATTACACAAAAATACATAACACAGTAGAAACAGTTATAATACATTGCACAAAATTTTGCAAATCAAAGAGATAGAAATAAGGATATTTATATTACTAGTGATATAATTAACAAACTTGACATACTAGTTACAAAGAAAGTCTTGTAAGCCACAAAGAGATAAAAGACATTTTTTAAAAAGTATTAATATGTTCGTGCAATATTTATAAACATTTGTCATGAACTAGGTCCAAGAACTTACACAAGCTCTATTTAAATAAAGCAGAAATTCCACCAGCCTTATTTTCTGACCACAACATGATAAAATTAGCAAGTAAAGACAAAGGATGACAAAAATATTTAGTTACATGGTAATTGTAAAACTACTCTATCAAAGGACCCCAACCCCAGACAAGGAGAATTTTTAAAAAATATAAATTACTGTCCTCCTCCTCCAGATCCCTTATCAATAATATAAGTCATAGTTGATTTTACTGGACCTTGATGGGATACGTAAATGTGAGTCTATTAAAAAGTTTCCAAAGCATAGGGGCACCTGGGTGACTCAGTGGGTTAAGCCTCTGCCTTCAGCTCGGGTCATGATCCCAGGGTCCTGGGATCCAGCCCCACATAGGGGCTCCCTGCTCACTGGGGAGCCTGCTTCTTCCTCTGCCCCCTTTTCTTGCTCTCTATTTCAAATAAATAAATAAAATCTTTTAAAAAAAGCTTCCAAAGCGCAGAAAGTTTTTGTAAATTGTTTTAATTGATTATAGGAGGCCAGCATCACATTGAAGCCTGAACTTAACAGTGATAACAATAGAAAGTATCCTTAGAGCAATTGTTTTTATGAATATAGATGGAACATTTATTAATGAAACATTTTTACATTAATCCCAGGAAATATTCAAAGAACAAAATACCATGAACTAGCCAGATTTATTCCGAGGGGTGTGGAAATAATTTATTAGCTTGAAATATGTTAATATAATTTATAACAATCATTTGTTAAAGGAAAAAAATCCCCAAATTATCTCATTTATTGCTTAAGTGGCAGATAATAAAATTCAAAAACTGCTCCTGTGTTTTTCCCACATTCTAGAGAGTGCCTGGTAGAAATACCCTGCTTATACCATATTTACCTGGTAGGGATCTGTGGCTAAGTTGGGACAAAAAAAGGATGTCCACACTCAGTATCAAGTCTTAGTATTGCCATGGCCTTGCATTTTTAACTAGTCACAGAAGGAAGGAGAAATAAGGAAATCAAACAAGTATGGGAAAGGAAAAAAAACAAAATGCTTATTATATTTAGGCAAGACTCTCATGGTTCTCTGGAAAGTAATCTGTAAATATAACCAAAGGCCAGTTAACATCCCTACAGTATGTCATTCCGAGTTTTCATCTAGAAGAATAACTGTCCAAATTAGCAACACAAATGCTGAGCTAAGGGTCCAGGCGCAGACGGGTTATCCGAGCAGATTTCACCCTCCCTCATCACGCCGTAACGCCCATCAGTGTGTGGAGATGCTCTAGAGAAACGCCATGGAAGCACACGCAAAGACACATACGTGTAAAGATGTCTCCTTAAATGTACCGGAAAAGGAAGGATTAGCGAGGGAATGTGTTGTGACAACCTACGAACCATTTCAGGGGAAAATAGTGTTAAATTCATACCTCATACCGAAATGAATTCCAGATGGGCTAAATATTTTAATGTTTTAAAAAGGAAGAACTCATGAAGGCAATAGAAGAAAATAGAGTAGAATGTTGTATGAAAATCTCTGGGTGTGAAAGTTCTTTCCAAGGATGCAAACCCAAATCTGAAATAAATGTAGGAAAAGATCAATACATGTTCATATATAAAAAAATCAAAATGTATGCTGAAATAAAACAAAAACCTGCCAAATACAAAGTTAACAGATAAGGAAAACTAGGGGGATGGGGCAGGCAGGAAGGGAATTGCCAAATACATATAAAAAGATTACTATAGTTATTACATGAAAAACTCATATAAAATATTAAGAAAAAGGTAAACAGCGATCTTTAAAAGTGGAGAGAGAACACAAACAGGCAATTTGAAAGAATAAAATGAAATGCAAATGACCAATAAATATGAAAACGCCTTAGTGAGATTGAATGAATAGCCCTAAATCAGCACAGTTTAAAAAAGAATCTTAAATGCTAACAAGGAGTCTGGCCATTTTTGCCTATAAATCTCTGTTGGGAACAGCATTACAACCTACCTGCAGGGTCACGGGCAGGAATTCAAAGCACATTTCCCAGACTCTCGGAACTCCAGCTTCAGGAAACTCTTCTAAAGAAATAATTCAGGAAACCACCACGGTACTCTTTTTTTTCACTGGAAAAGAAAAGGACACATTTTAAGTGCCTATCGATACAGGATTAAGGGTATCGGGGAACCTCTGTTCTATAAAATATCACACAGAAAATTACCTATGATACACATCTATATTTACTAACATGAAAATCTATCCATAATGATTATTAAGTAAAAAATCTGATTAAAGGATAGCATGCATAATAGGATGAAAAAATGAGATGTGTGTGGCTCTATCTAGAAACATATGACCTCAGATTTTAATATTTCAATTTCGGCACACTCCTATTGATAGAAGGAAATACTTATTCATGTTAACATAAAATAGAAAAACAAGTTGGATGTAGAATATGATCTCTAGCCACCTCTCTCCCCCAGAAATTGCCCTCTGTATACAATATGGATTTTTAGAGAAATCACTAAAATATTAACTGAAATTTTCTCTGGGTGGGGGGATTTAGAAAAAGTGTTATTTTCTCCCTTTCAGTTTGTATATAGTTCCTCAATTTTCCAAAGTGGGCATGTGCCAATTCTCTAATTTGAGGGAAGCGTTAAGACAAAGGGTGGGCAGTCCTTCCCGGCACCAGCATGCACCCCCCCACCCCCCCACCGTAGAACCATGGCATGATTGCGGGCGGGGGGGGGGGAACTGATCAGGAGTCCATGAGTGGAGAGGGCAGGAGCACTGCCTGAGCCCACACCATGCTGGCACAGATCTGGTGGCCTGTGCCAGGAACGCATATGTCCACAGAGCTGACCCACATGGGGAGTCTTTTCCCAGAGAAGCCTGGCACCTTGGAGAGGATCCCTGAAGCATGCTTCGTAACAATCTCACTCTTTGAGGTCCAGCGCCTTAGAGATGTGAGCATTCAGGGTAAAATCTTTCATGTAATGGCAGGATGACAGGGATATTTTAAAGATTTATTTATTTATTTTGAGAGAGAGAGAGAGAGCAGGGGGAGGGGCAGAGGGAGAGAATCTCTAAGCAGACTCCTCACTGAACGTGGAGCCGGACATGGGGCTCCATGTGGGGCTCCGAGATGGGCAGGATCCCAGAACCCTGAGATCATGACCTGAGACTAAACCAAGAGTCAGCCCCTCAACACACTGAGTCACCCAGGTGCCCCAACTGGGATATTCAAATTCATCCCAAAAGATTATTTTACGTGCCACATTATACAACTATGTACTCACATTACTTACTATATATTATGTGTGTGTGTGTGTGTGTGTGTGTGTGTATAACATGTATATTGTATAAAGATATAGGCTCTGCAAAAGATATATTGCAGGGTTTTGCTAAAGTAATTTCTCTCTGCCATCCACCCGTGGAGGTCCATCCTCTAGATCTGAGAGGGGTGCTGTAGGCAGAGTTCCTCCCGAGTGGGAGGCTCTTTGCAGGCCTGTCTGTGCCCCAGCTGCATGGCCACTTCCTTCCCTGAACACACGCCTGACCTAACCTGCCTGAGAGAACGAAGGCCAGGGTCTCTACATCTTTTAGTTTCTGGAAGGTGGCTGGGGTTTGGTAGAGTGAGGCAATTCAGCCTTGCTGGAAGTCAAGGGAGTAAGTGAAGTAGAGGGAAGAAGGGGCATGAAGGAACTCATCCAGAAGTAGTCTTGAGCCCCGCCCCCACTCTGTTCCCAGGTCACATGGTCTAACTTCTGTCACAGCATTTTCACCACAGGCTGTGAATCCTTGCATTTAAATCATGCCCCGGACACTGAGTTCCCTGATGGCCACGGTCACCTCTGCAGCACAGGACCCAGCATGGGGCTTCATTCACCTTTGAGCCTAAAACTGTCCATTGAGTGAATGCGTGAATGAATACGTAAATACGGAAACACACAGAGATGTTTTTAGAGCTAGAGACGCCCCTGAAAATCAATTATCACTGTTCGTGCTGTGAATACTGGCCTACTTCACCAGATATTTGTCTGGCTACTTTTTCCTTGAGGAGAAGATGCCTAATTGCTGGTTTCTAAATGCCTCAGCATCTGGCCGGTCTTAGTGACAGACATGCCCTCGGGCTGGAGCCTGTGATGATCCTCTCCCTGCGATGATGTGTGGTCAATGGTTTTGATTTTCCAGGGCTGGTTTAATGACTTGTACTTCTTTACATGAGCTGTAGCTACACTAACACCCATCATTAGTGGAGTTGAGATCCCTGTGGCATGGTCTTATGGATTGTGATGGTCATGACGATATTAGGAATGTGTGTTGGCGGGGGGGGGGGTGGCTTGCATTCTATCATAGAGAAAGAGCAGCCAAAGAATGGCCAAGTCACTCACAGCCACCTGCTTCCGGCTTCCCTGGAACTAATTAATCTCCTGGTGTCAGAAATCTGTTGGCCCTGAGCCATGTGCAGGGGAGGCTGGGGCCAGCTCAGTGAAGCAGGCAGAGCTGGTAGCCAGGAGCCAGCATGGGGAGTCAAGGCTTGGATAATGAAAAGAGAGAAAAAAGTTGAGAACCTGGAATATTTTGAGATTCTTGGACAGAGTAGCAAGCGCAGATAGGTGGTGATGCTTGAGAGAAGGGTCCCTCCCAAGATTTTTTTAACAGCCCCACGAAGGAAAAAATAAGATCTATGCCAATGTAGGCCAAGATCGTTGTCAATGTTTAAGACAGGCTATCAGGGAAATCTCTGTTGAAGGTGGGGTGGATGGCAGGGAAAGGGAAGGGATAGCCATTTCTGGAAAGGTGCTCAGTGCCTTCATCTGTGGGTGCTGAGGATCCTTCCAGATCAAAGCACTCAATGTGCTTACAATGTACTCGGTTACAAATTCTTTCAACATAGCATATCAAGGGGAACATGGCATCAGAAAGCGTCCTAGGACAAAAATACCTATGTCCCATGACACACGAGTGCTTGGTGTGACTTCAGCTCTCTGTCTTTGTTACTGTTATCAAATAAATTGGAAAGTCAAGAAATAAAGATATTTAAATAACTAGGTGTTCTCTCCCCTGTCTGGCTTGTCTCCCACTCCCGTCAAAGCCAGGACCCAGGGGTCTCTCGTGCTGTGAGGCTAGAGTTTGTCTGAGGAGGCCGTAGATGGGAACACACTGGGTTATCCATCCACCAGAGTGATCATGTGCGAAGAGCGGTTGGTTGATCTGTGAAGTGCTTCCACTGCATGGGCGTTTCTTCTACCTGCGGACGCAGTGCTAGTAAGGTACAGGAAGCCAAGTGTGACCCCATAACTGATGCCAGTCCAGGGGCTCTGCCCATTGGGCCTCCACCCCACCCCACCTGGGGACCCAGCAGAGGAGAGTGAAGGGGCCTCCCACCAGAACTGTGAGGTGACCTTGAGCAAAACAGTAACCTCAAGCTGTTGGATCTCTCAGTTCAGCACCTATAAAGTGAGAATAACAGGGTGGGTTTTAGGAGTGGACAGATAGAGATCCCTTCACCTAGCATCTTGCCACATCCACAGGCGTCCCATCAGGCTGGCTGCTGGCAAAATTACTGTCATTACTGCCCTGACATTGTCATTCTTTGAATGGGGAGGTGACATAAAGCGTCATGTGCCCAAGGCAGCTTTGTTTATTGGCAACAACTATTTGAAAGACAATAAAACAACAACTAGAACATTTTGGGATTAGAGTCCAAAAATAGAGAGCAATCTCAAACAGAGAAAAATAAAGTTAGACAGAGAGAGGGTACTACGTATGAACAGATGGAGGTACAGAACAATCCTTTCTGGGGTTTATCAGTGTGAGTCAAGGCCACGTATAAATAACATTTCTGGGACAGTCAAGGTTTTACTGCAAGACCAGTAAAGGGATTCAAGTGGGACTACTAAGGATATTAAGGAAAAGAGGGGATTGAATTTTATTATCAGTAAATTAGAACATTTTACCCCAGAGGGGTGGGTAATGGTGAAATCACTCCCTCTGCCCCTTTAAAAGTCACGAAATAGGACCAGAGTTCAAATAGATACATCAGAAACCACGAGAGCAAGAGCACTTAGGAGACTGGAGTGGTGGGATTTGACATGGAAGAGGCCCCCAGAAAGGGTTCCCTTCCCAACCACAGGCCCATAAGACATCAATCGATGCCCAGGAGAGGCCCAGGGACAAGAGGGTCACCCACCCAGTCACTGAGCACCCTGGAGGACAGACGACAATAATCCCTCACCTCCATGTGATCTGCACGGGGTGGGGTGGGGGGCTTATACCTTGTTTCCCCTGGGGGGGTCTCATTTGATCTCACTTCAGCTCATTTTAAACTTCTAAAAGAAATCGTGTGAGGCCTCCAAGGTTTCAGGAGATCGGCTGGCTGGCTCAGGAGAGCAGAGAGTCATCAGCACAAAGGGCTCCCTTGCCCTTCTCCAGACCGCACACAGACACTGGCATGGGAATGAGTCGGCTTCGGTTCAAGTATAACCCACAGAAGGCGGGATGGCTGAGCTGACCTGAAGAGTGGGGAGAGGGAGAAGAAACGTAGAAATGAACACCCTCCCTTTACAAAGTGCACTGGCAACAGAGTCTGTGAAAAGTCAATAGAGCCAGCTAGAGCGTGGGTGTGTTACAGGTGCACGGTTACCAACAGATGCACCAGAAGTAATGTCACAACACTACACATTCTGGGGAGCAGAGGACAGAAGGGGGTTGCCTGTAGGGGAACCAAATCCCGCAGGTCTCCAGCAGAGTATGTGGGGGCAGCTGGGTAAGGCACCAAGATGGATGGAGACCAGTGGAGGCAAAGCCCGGGATGCAGAGTTACCGCCGTGCCCTCAGAGCAATTACTAAGGGAAAGTGAAAAATCTCTGAGGGTTGGTTCTGGGCTTAGCATAGCTCCAGGTCTCCATGAGAAATGGCCACTTGGTATTATAAGCCTGTCTTAATATTTGATTCATTAATTATGGATGTGTATTACTTTAATTTAAAAAATGGTGTAGAACCAATTTGCTGTACTTCTAGGACAGAGATATGTCCTGTCTTCTCCTAGAGAAAATTTTAAGGAGAAATCCCTCAGGATATTGTAAATACTATGCTTGCCATTTTTTACTTCCAGGAACATCATTGCTCATACCTCTTTGTTTTAAAATATCTGTTTCATTATTATCTATAGGTAGAGGAAGGCCACCAGATGAGGGAATGCCGGCCACTGACAAGACAGTTCGTTACTTGCTGTTCCCAGAATGGAGGACACCCACACAGGGCTACCCAGCATAGGGCCAGGGTTGATGAGGAAGGAGAAGTGGAGGGGGAAAGGGGGTAGGAGCCCTTCTTGTGGTTTCTGTCAGGAGGATTGGGCAGGTTGAATAATTTCAGCAGGCTGGGGGGCAGGGGGGTGTCCCCAGTTGTCTAGTACTTGGCCCTGGAGTGATCAGGGCACACGGGTAGGGGCCCAGAGGATGGGAGCTGTTAAAGGGAGTGGGAAGTGGTTAACCCCAGGAGGGATAGGCCCTCCAGGCCAGCAAGGCCCTAAGATATCCAGGCATCAAAGTAAAGAAAAACAAAAGACATGGTTAATATATCTTTTTAAGTGGTTTTCTTCTGTTCAAACGCATCCAGTGTCCATTGCCTATGTCAGTAAAATAATATTAAAAAGAAAGTAACCATAGCTAGATATCACCACACCAGGTAGAGGCCCACAAAGGCCTATAGCCCATTAACCATCATAGATGGGTTGGTGGTAACAATCTTCTGTTGATTTGCCCAGCATTTCCCATCATCAGCCCCTCTGCCTCTGAGCCAGAACCACACATGGGGGCCCATCTAGCGGGCGGCCCATCCTAGGCGTGCAGGATGAGTGATTCTTCTGGCTCCGGGCCTTGCAGAGCAAGCAACCTTCTGGTTTGACTTTAGTTCACTCCGAAGAAGAAAACACGCCCACACCACCCAGGAGACTTCAAGACATACCATCTCAAAAATCTCTACTTTGGCTATCTATGAACGTTTTGGGGCTTTTGCTGTGCGTGAGCTAAGTTCTGCTCCCAAGCCTTCCCAAGCCCTGGACGAGTAGAGGATGCATTTTGGGACCTCTAAACAGTGGTCCCCACGAAAGCTACAGAGTCGCATCTGATGTTTTATCTGCGTGCTCTCGTGTTACTTCAATCAATCATTTGCAGGAAGGTCATTGGTAAAAGCCTAGAAATAAGAAATAGTGATGACATCGACTGAAGGCCTCACTCCTGGAAAAGAGAAGCAGAGTGACAGCCTTTGCTTTGGGCCCTACCTAGCTTGGTGACATCTTCATAGCCCGAATAAGTAAAAGAGTCCTTTGCCTTTAAAAAGAAAAAATCTGGGGTGCCTGGGTGGGTTAAGCCTCTGAAGGGTCCTGGGATCAAGCCCCACATAGGGCTTTCTGCTCAGCAAGAAGCCTGCTTCCCCCCCTCTCTCTGCCTGCCTCTCTGCCTACTTGTGATCTCTCTCTGTGTTAAATAAATAAATAAAATCTTTTTAAAAATAAATAAAAATTTAAAAGAGAAAAAGAAAAAATCTGGAACCTACTAATCCTTTTCATTTTTCCCAGTGAATGGTTGGCAGAAATCGTCCAAATTGTTTACTTAATAATTTGTTAAAAAGTATAGTTTTGCAGCTGGGCGATTTGTTTACTTTTTTCCCTCCGAGAATCAAGTGTTACATCCAGAGTTTGCTTGTTATGATGGAAGCCGTGTGGTCGATTTGGATTTTGATGACTGTCCCACCTCCCCACCCGAGGCTGTAGGAGACTTGCTTTGGAGGCCTGCCCTGGCTCCTCTCAACATTGGCTGTCGTGTCCCCTTTTCTGGCCCACTGTCTGGTTTCCGTGGCCTGCCATTGGGAAGTTTAAGGGTGGACCGGAAACAACCATGCGTGTTGGTCAGGTACACAGGGCGAGCTCTGGTGCTGCTCCCTTGGGGACAGCTGGCTGCCTAGGAAAAGTGAAATCAAATCAGTTTGTAACAAGCAAAGTCTAATGAACTGTGGCCTCTTTTAATCATAAACAGACCGTTTATCCGCTGAACACATCACGTGGGCCAAAGAATCAGAGAACTTTTAGATGAATAATCCATATGGTTTTAGATGCAAGAGAGAGAAGGAGGGAGAGAGGGAGGGCGCCAGCTGGCTTCCTGTGAGCTGATGTGTGTGCATGGGGTTGGGTCAGCTCTTCACCTCCCCATTCGGCCTCCTGGCCCCAGATGAAGCTGCCCCCACTCCGCGTGGGGTGGACAATTCATGGGTGATCCTGGGTGACACAGAGGTATGGCGGGGGAACGCTCTGTCTGGACGAGAGCCCACAGGCAGGAGCTTCAGTACAGGTACCCCCGATGCTGCCCAGTGGCGACATGCTTGGGGACGGCGGGCCAGGGGACAGGGGGAAGCGTCCATGTGTCAGCTTTATGAAAGGTCCAGACGTCCCTGTAAAAAGTTGGCTTCCTAGTGTGACTGGGAAAGACTGGAGACTTGGCCCTGGTAGGTTGGGTTTGGGGCTCTGTTCCTTTCATCTCTTTTTTCTCCTGTGGGGAAACACAGAGGAGACACCAGAGATTGTGGACTTGGTTGAATCCATGGGAAGCAAGACACAGTGCGATTCAGATGTGAGTCAACTGAGCTCACCCCTGTGAAAACCTGCAGAGGAATTTTCACCTCGTGACGTGTCAAGGTGAAAAGCCACTAAGGAAACCAGAGAGAGTGGTACCAGAAAGATCTTTTCTGCCTCAGGGGGCAAGCGGCTTCTTTTCAGCCCTTAGCACTAGGAGCCCCAGAAGGTTTGTTTCTGAGCAGCCGATGCCCGGAGGGCGAGGGAGAGAGAGGCCTGCAGGCTCCCAGGGCCTGTAGGTGCTCACCCCGAGACCAGGGGTGTAGTGGGTGCACGGGCCCCCGTCGGGAGGGGAAAGGCCAGCCTGAAGAGAGAAATGACCCTCCGAGTGGCGTCAGGGAAACCCCCCCAACAAAGTACAAAAGTAAGCAGTGCAAGGACTGTAGCCAGCACTCCTGCCCTGCGGGGCAGGGGGAGGGGGGGAAGCCGCGTGGGCCCCAAGCTCTCCCCATGGCACCTTCTAGCCACTTTCCCCACTGACCTCAGCTGCAGGCCTTCACGCTTATGTCAGTGGTAGAAACAGTGGGGCCCTCCCTCAGGCGAACACATTTCTTCTCCCTTATAAATCCTTCTCTAGGGATCAGGCCACTGCCTGATCGCTTCCCCTTACCACCCCCAGCCAGCGCCCAGGCAGCCAGCTCTCCGTTCACCTGTAAGAGCGCCCTCTGCTGGCCACGGCGTCTCCCGTTTGGCCAGCAAGCTGGCTGCTTTTCTCCAGACCCGAAGCTGGGGAGAGCACAAACCACTGATCCCTCACCCCATGCACGCATCTTGCCTTGTGCCAAACATGGGAAGAAACCGTCCTGCCTCTGCTTGAACACCTGCAGTGACAGGAAACTCACTAGCAGTCCATTCCATTGTTGTCAACTCAGACCATTGGAAATAATCTTCCTTACGTTGAGCCAAGACCTGCCCTTTATTGCTCATTGGACTGGTCCTAACGCTGTCCTCTCAAGTCACCCTGAGCAAGCACAGTTCTGCTTCTCGTGACCGCCCTTCAGGAATTTGAACCCAACCATCAGCTAATCCCAGTCCTTCCTTCCCCTCTTTCTAAACTCTCCTAAGTCGTCCTGCCATCTCAGTGTGAGGTCATTTCACCAGCTGGTTTCCCCCCCCCTTCTGGACACAATCCACTCCTCAAACCCCCTATAAGTAGAGTCTGACCAGTGCACACCATGGTTGTCAGTTCTCGGGTCTGGTGACTGGACACAGAACACCCAGGTTGGTGGGGGGGGGGTGTGTCACAACAGTTGATGTGACACAACCTTTGTACTTCTTTTTTTAAAGATGGGGAGGTTAGGTGGGGAGAGGGGCAGAGGGAGAGAGAGAATCTCAAGCAGACTCCCCGCTGAGCGTGGACCCTGACATGGACCCGATCTCATGACCCTGAGATCACGACCTGACCTGAAATCCACAGTCGGATGCTCAACTGACTGAGCCACCCAGGCGCCCCCTCACCTCACAACTTGTCCATTTCTGATACCATTTGAGTTTATGTTCAGATTTAATTCATTTTTATATATGCTGTTAATTAGTCCCACCCATTAATCTAGCCAGCAAACATTTTCTTTTTCTTTCTTTCTTTTTTTTTTTTAAATTAGTTCCAGGGGTAGAATTTAGTGATCCATCAGTTGCATATAACACCCAGTGCTCATTACATCAAGTGCCCTTCGTAATACCCGTTGCCCAGTTATCCCATCCCCCCACCCATCTCCCTCCAGCAACCCTCAGTTTGTTTCCTAGAGTTAAGAGTCTCTTATGGTTTGTCTCCCTCTCTGTTTTCATCTTATTTTATTTTTCCTTCCCTTCCCCTGCGTTCATCTGTTTTTGTCTCTTGAATTCCACATATGAATGAAATCATATGGTATTTGTCTTTCTCTAACTAATTTATTTCATTTAGTATAATACCCTCTAGTTCCGTCCAGATCATTGCAAATGGAAAGATTTGATTCTTTCTGATGGCTGAGTAATAACCCATTGTGTATGTATTTGTGTGTATCTATATCTATGTATCTGTATCTGTCTCACATCTTCTTTATCCATTCATCTGTGCCTGGACATCTGGGATCTTTCCATAATTTGTCCTTGTCGTGGACATTGCTGCTATGAACATTGTGGAGCAGCTGCCCCTTCAGATCACTATGTTTGTATCCTTTGGATAAATACCTAGTAGTGCAGTCTCTGGATCATGGGGTGGTTCTATTTTTATCTTTTTGAGGAACCTCTGTACTGTTTTCCAGAGTGGCTAGCAAACATCTAATTCCCACCATGTGCCAGAAGTTGCTACCACCGTCATTCAGTCTCGGTACATGTTCACAATTTCTGTATTAAATCTCTTCCTGCTTTATTATGTCCATAATTCTCATGTGCCAAGCTCAAACATCGTTTGAGATGTGGATTGGTTTTCCATATCCAGTATATCTGTAACACCTTCCAGATCAGTTTGGCAAGTGTGGCAGGCAAGCTTTCTATGTCTTAGTGCTTCTGAATACCATGATCTGTCTTAATTATTTAAAGAGGCCGCACAGCTCCCAGAGAGCTCCCCTGGGGCTGCATTCATCACACCTCTTTGTGAAAGACATTCAATCAGCTACCAAGGCTTTTATGCGGGACCCATGAGGATGTTTTTAGAGTGATCAAAAAGCTTCCACATGCCACCTTGTCACATGCCTCATGAAAATCCAGAGACAACGAGCCCACCACATCCCAAATGGAGCCTAGAAAGTGTGTTTGTGTTTCCTTGCTCTGCTGTGGGGCTTTTGACATATTTCCTTTAAGTGGTCCCTACTAGGGGCTAGCTTATTGCTCAGATGACCAGGCCGGACACTGAGGTCTCAGTGCCACATCCAGAGGCACAGTCAGTTCTGGTTCAAACTTCTGTTTTATGCCCTTGACCCAGAAAGCAGGCTAGCACTGAAGCTTTGTCCCTGAGAGCACCCCTGGGAGGAGGGTGCTTTGTTTCTGTCCTGTGCTTCGCAGTGCCTGGTCTTGGCTGAAATGTCTCGAGGCACAGCGCCTCCCAGGTGTCCCTGGGGAGGCTATTTTAGTCTAATAATAGATGGCATTCTTAACAAGGACTTCCTGATATTAGTCATAAATTGTCCTGCACTGATTTCACACTATTATTCCTTCTTAAGCCTTTTGTTTTTCACACAACTTAACACCCATCTTTTTGGTCTGTGCCCAAATATGTGTGTTATGTGTGTGATATCTATGCCAAGGACCTTATGCAAGGTGGTTACTATTTTATATACATTTTATACTATGTACTGTAATATTATATACATATCAAAGTCAGAATTTTATCTCACCTTTAAATATCTTAAAGTGGTGGTTGAGGCCTAAAATGTGACTAGGGGGGGCAGAAATGTGTGTGAGAATCTGCCACCAGAAATCAAGAGTCTGCTCTATCCTGCTGTGTGACATTGGAGAATAACTATCACTCTCTGGGCCTCAGTTTTCTTGCTTATACGATGAATGGCTGGGACATCCCTCCTAATTCTTCTGCAGTGTATGTAGACGATCACTCATAGTACAGACCCATCGTGTCTGACACCTGTAATTTGTAATAGCTGCTTTTATTTATTTTTTTAATATTTTATTTATTTCTTTGACAGACAGAGATCACAAGTAGGCAGAGAGGCAGGCAGAGAGAGAGGAGGAAGCAGGCTCCCCGCTGAGCAGAGAGCCCTAATTAGGGCTCGATCCCAGGACCCTGGGATCATGACCTGAGCTGAAGGCAGAGGCTTAACCTGCTGAGCCACTCAGGAGCCCCTGTAATAGCTGCTTTTAATAGTACTGCTATTCCTACTAGTACTGGAATAATAATGAGCGCTCCTTGCTTATGTGTTTGTGACTTCGAAGTCAGCAATTTCTTCATCCTTACAATCAACCTAGGAGGTAGATATGCCATTCTCATTTATAGATGGGAAAGTCTGAGGTCTGTTGCACTCATATCTCTCATCGAGATGAACACACCATGATGTGACAGCTGGTAAGCCAGGTCTGTCTGAATCCATTACATTCTCCTGACAGGGGCTCCAGCACGGTGATCCTGAGTGGACGGACACAGAGAGCCTAGAAATAGTTCAATGTCCCATGTGGGAACCACAAGAGGCCAGAGAGTCTGTGAAATGTGACCAGTCCAAGTTCAAATGTATTGCGAGTATGAAATGCACAGTGCGTTTTGTGTAAATGGAAGCTGTCTCGTGAATCATCTTTTATATTGATAATAGGTTGAAGTGAGAGTTTGGACGTATTGCGTTAAAGCAAATATGTCATAAACATTCATTTCATCCACTTCGGTTTTTACTCTGTTTGTCATGGCGACTAGACAACTGAACGTGGTGGACAGGGCTCACCTGTGGGGCTCTCGCTCTGCCGCCACCGGACGGCGCTGATGGAGAGCGGGTGTCTGGATCCCACCTCTGCTTTGTTGTTTTCATGGTAAGGAAGGCAGCAAAGGAAGTAATGCCCAAGGAAATATTTCCCCCAAAATCAGAAGGGAGCCTTATCCTCATGACTTAGTTTTCTGTCTTTTGTCAGGATTTTTTCACTATAAACATTTCAGAAACGTGTAGGCCCTTGTCACTCCTTTCTGCCCGACATTCCCCACCAAGCAGCCAGCGGCCACTCCATTACAGCCCCGCCTGGCAGCAAATTCCACTCCCCGCCCCCCCAATGCCTTTCGTCATGAAGCAGCTTCCTGGGGATCAGAGCCTGGTCAGCCCTTCGGATATGGCCCCAGAGCCACCTGACTGTCCAACAGTGACGAGGGAGTCAGTATAGTACCTAGGGCAAGAATTTGGCATTTGTAGCCCAGTGTGGTTTCTGCCAAAGCCTTGGGAAGGACCCCAGTGTCTGGGGAAAGCCGGAATGGTTCTAGAAGTAGAAAGGATAGCGTGTCTCCTGGAGCGACTATGTGCATTTCTGTATTTGCCCAAGGGCCCCTTTGGAGCTACTGCAGAAAACCGGATAACCAGACTCACAGCCAATCTCTCCCACTGTGTGTGGAAACTGCATCAAGTTTGGTGGGGGGCAGGGGTTCCTAATAAGAATGGTAATAATACTGAGGTGTGTACGATTATAAAGTGGGAGAGATGATTCATGGAAACAGTGCCTCACATAGCTAGAAGAAAACTCAGCTGGGTTAAGAAGACGGAGAGGGACTGGTAATGATTCCTTGCTGCCCAAGTGTGGGAAGCAGAGCCAGGACTGGGGTAAAGGAGGGCATAAGTTCATGTTCAAGGTCATTCTGGTTGGCGGTCGGCTCCTCTGAGCCTACACCTTCTTAAATGTTGTGCCCTTGGTGGAACTCACCTGAGTTCCAGCCCTGACCGGGGGGTCATTAAGGACCTACTTACATTAACTTACCTAATCCATACAAAAGCGCTGTGGTTCAAAAGGATTATCCCCATTTTATAGATAGAAGAAACTGAGGCTCCGGTGCCAAGTCACATGGTGATTAAGCTCGCATACATTCCCTGCCTGCATAGCTCCCTCAATTTAGTCTCTACAATTTTCTTAAAAAGATTTCTGGGTTTTTTTCAAACTTTAAAACAATGCTGGAGGGGACGTGGATGAATCTGGTTGGTCTCAGCTCTGCCACTTACTGGCTGTTTGACTTTAGGCCAGTTCCTTAATTTCTTGCTTTTTAATTTGGATGACTTGTTTGTAGGATGAAATGGGAATACATTTCAGTACATCAAATGCTCAGCAAAGTGCCTGGCACAGTAAAGACAGTAAACGCTGTCATGATCTGGCGGCAGGACAGGAAAACACACACACACACACACACACACACATACACACACACAAGTGGCAAAGGATGAGCCTGAGTTTTCCAGGCAGTAGAGCCCCCCGGGTAGCAGGAGTACAACCCCCAAGGCCTCTGGGAAGTACAAGAGGACCTCAGGATGCCTGGAGTGGAAGGAAAGGGGAGGGGCAGGAAAGGTGGAACCAAGAAGGTCTAGAACACCCGCTGAGGAAATCGTCATCATGAGCTGTGAAATGAGCACCATAGAAGGCTTTAAATGGAAGGCTAATGGTAATATTTGGGTTCTGGAACATGGGTTGGTCCGGGAAAAGGTATCTCTGCATGAGGGCTTGTCCAGACCTTTGTCCTTTGACACCCTGATTTACAGAGCCTCTTCTAACCCCAAAATAAGTTGGTCTAACCCTGGCCCCACAGATAATTCAGGGAATGCTGGGAGTCAGTGTATATCCCAGAACTTCCTTTCATGCATTCCAGGAAATAATCGTCGATCTACTTTCTTCTGTGGGGAGACAAGTAAGATTAGCCTTAAAACTGCTCCTGACCAGTCAATTGACAGGTGCTTCTCCCACCAGCCCCCTCCCACCATCACTGGCTTCCACCACCCCCTGCCCTCGCCCCTTCAGCCATCCTTGGGCCTGTCCCTCAGCATCGGCCCATCCCCCAGCAGGAGCTCGCTGCTCCGTGCACTCCCATAGCTCTTTGAAGCTGGTGACTTTAGGGCCTCGTAGGACTTCTGACCTCTTTTTTGGACACTGCTGCCTGGGCTCATGGCCCCTAAATGGAGACGGAAAACTTTGCTGCCCATAGCTGTGTTCTCCAGACCACCTCAAAAGTAAATAGGGGTTTAGCTGACCCTTAAAAGTTTGAGAGGCTGGGGGTGGGGTAGGTAGTGAAATGCCAGTAGCAAATAGTAAATATATAAAACTGAATGTATGCCAGCCTTGTGTTTCAAAGTATGCAGCCACCTCATGCCTCTGGGAATTTCTCACTGAACACATTTCTCCTAAGTGGTCCATGTGACTCTCCCCTCATTCCTCCTCCCCCCCTAAAATGCATCCATGCCCATCGCTCACCTCCTCGACATCCACAACCTCTTTGATTTCCTAGACAACGTCTTTTAGCTATCTCTTCCTTTTGCTCTTTCCCAATAACTCCCTGGGAGCCTCCTCTTTCACAACAAAGACCCTCTGCTCTGTAGCAATAGTGCTGTGCTAACTCAGGTTCAGAGATCAACAGGCTGAATTTGGGTTTTGTCTGGTGTTTTTCACTTTGCTGCACACTCAAAGACACAGATCAGTGCTTTACTTTGGACTGGATCTAGTAAGGGCCAGGGTGAGGCTACCAGGCAATATGTGTCCCATCCTGCATCCCGCTGGTGCCTTGGTCCCCAGGGATGTCACAGGCGACATTGCACCAGGACCCGATGATCCGAGGATGGCAGACAAGGAAAAGTGAGTCTCTTGTTTTCTGAGGCTGTTGGCTGTTACTGTGCCAAGACCCTTATCTATTTCACTTTTGGTTATAGGAAGTCCACTGGCTCCATTTTTAATTAATTAATTAATTAATTTTTTGAGAGAGAGAGAGAGAGAGTGGAGGGCAGGGTCAGAGGGAGAGGGAGAGAGAGAATTTTAAGCAGGCTCCACACTCAGCACCAAGCCTGACACGGGGCTCGATCTCATGACCCTGAGATGGTGAGCAAAGCTGAAATCAAGAGTCGGTCTCTTAACCCATGGAGCCACCCAGGCACCCCTGGCAGCTGTGAGTGTTGTAAGTGGAGTGACATGCTCCTGACAACTTCCAGATTTACTCTTAAAAAATATTTTTTCAGTTATAACTTGAGTTTATCATTTTATCATCAAATCGTTTAGTAGAAAATGATACATTTGGGTCCCATGAGGCACAATCACCCCAAAGAGAGGGTTCATTCCAGGAAACGCCAAGGTCAGGAAAGCTCTTGGTAAACTTCCCGCTCACAAGATGAACTACCATGGCCGCTGAGCACCACGTGGTCGCCCTGAGACAGGCGGGCTGGAGGGACAAGCACTGTTTCTCTCCGGGTCTGTTTCTGTGCCCTCTGAGTCACGCACCCTCCGTGTCTTGAGTCAAAGAAGAAGTGCTTCCGCTCCCCTTTCCTTCGAAGCTGCAGCCTCACGACATGTTGCCACGGATACTGTGGGGTAAAGGGGAGAAAACCTGTGGGTCCCTCTCTCCCCCCTTCTCATTATTGTAGCATTGTCGTGTTATCCTCTCTTCTGCCCCTGAGATCATTGCCCGTTCTAGGCATCCTTTCTCATACTTGATGTCCCACTTCAGTTCATGGTGCTATTGGTCACGTGGATGCTGCAGCCGGAATATGAAAACCGTACATGGAGAGCAGAGCTCCAGGCTGGGGCAAACTGGATCTCTGTGTTTCCTGCCTGCTCTGCCATCCTCATCAACGTCACCACCCTCCGGGACACACAGTGCTCTAAGACCACCTTGCATTTTCATATCCATTTTCCTCACTTGCCAGTTATTTCCCTGGTTAGAAAGTCAAAGTAAAGGCAATTTCCCTCCATGCTATAGAGGGGATAATTCATGCTAACCCCAGGCAGGTACCTTTCCAAACAAGGGCGTGGTAGGTTTGCTGTAAGCTATTTCCGCTTTTCCGGAATGTAACAAAGAGAATCGGTTGCCCGTTGCTAAGGTGGTAATATATTATATAGATACAATAGGAGCAGCTGTCATCTGAAACTGAGGACATCAATAAGACTTCAGACAGCTCCTGAGGTATGTGATGGCTAGAAAGGAACGTGACTAGTTGTCGGAACCACATACAAAGCTAATTATATAACTTGATAAAGGACATCCATGAAAAGCTCGCAGTAACGTCATACTTAGTGGTAAAATACTAGATATTTTTTCCCTAAGGTCAGGAACAAGGCAAGAATGTCTGCACTTGCCACTTTTTTGAACATTGTACTGGAGGTTCTAGCAGGATGGCATTAGGCAAGAAAGGGAAATAAAAAGGATCCAGATGGGAAGAAAGAAATTTAACTATATGCAGATGTTATGATCTTGTGTACAGAAAGTCCTAAAGGATCTACTAAACACTATTAAAACTTTAGAAATGAATTCAGCAAAGTTTCTATATTCAAGATCAATATGCAAAAATCAATTGTATCTCTATTCACTGGCAATGAAAATCTGAAAATAAAATTAAACAATTCCATTTTAATAACATCAAAAAGGATAACATACTTAGGAATAAATTTTACAAAAGAAATGCAAGACCCCCACACTGAAAACTACAAGATATCATTAAAATAAATAACTAAATTAAATAACTGAAAGGACTTTCCCTATTTCCCATATTCATGGGTTGGAAGACTTAACATTGTTAAGATGGCAATACTTTCAATAATTACAGATTAATGCAATTCTTATCAAAATCACAACTTCCTTTTTGAAGAAATGAACGGGCTGATCCTCATATTTATATGGAATTGCAAGGGGCTCTGAATAGTTGGAAATATCTTGAGAAAGAAAAACAAAAGGTAGACAAAGAGGTCAATGATCTAGAACTGAGAGTCTGTACGTAAATCCTCACACTTACTATTAACTGATGGGTGTCAAGGCTGCTCAGCAGGGTAAGGCATAATCTTCTCAACACTAGATGAACAACTGGATATCCATATGTGAACGAATGAAGTTTAACTCTTACCTCATACCATATAGAAAAATTAACTCAAAACAGATCAAAGATACAAACGTATCTTTGTAAAAACCAAAACTATACATTTCTTTGTAAGCATTAAAACTATTAAATTCTTAGATTAATGCATAGAGTTAATCTTGGATCAGTTTGGATTTATCAATGAATTCTTAGATATGACATCAAAAGCACATGTAACAAAAGAAAAAAAGTAACGTTAGACTTCATAAAAATTAAAAACTTGTGCATCAAAGGATGCTATCAAAAGAGTGAAAAGGCAGCCAATATGGGAGACCTTATTTACAGATCATATATCAAATAAGGGTCTGGTATCCAGACAAATAACCCAATAAAAAGTGGGCAGAGACTGATTGATTGATTGACTGATTGATTATTAAACAGACCACATGAATGGCCAACGAGCTCATGAAAGTATGCTCAACATCATTTGAGAAATGCAACAAAAAACACTTCACTCTCACTGGGATGACTATAATAAAAAAGTTGGGCAATAACAAGTGTTAACAAGGATGTGGAGAAACTGGAGCCCTTACATATATTGATGGTAAGAATTTGAAATGGTGCAGCTCCTTCAGTGAACAGTTTGGCCATTTCTGAAAAAGTGAAACATACAGTTACCATTGACTCAGCAATTCCACACTTGGATATATGTCCAAGAGAATTTAAAACACACCCACACAAAAATTGTACTTGATTGTTAATAACAGCTAGAAATTGAGAACAACCCAACTGTCCGTTAACTGATGAATGGATAAACAAAACATGGTATATATGGGCAATGGAATAGTACTTGGCAATGAAAAGTAATAAAATATTGATGTCCACTACAACACAGATGGATCTTGAAAACATGCCAAGTGAAAGAAGCCAGACACAAGATACCACACACACACACACACACACACACACACACATAGATCATTGATATATATATATCAAGCATCATTCATATATATACATATATATCAAGCATATATGAATGATGCTTTTACATTTTATTTTCAGAATAGGTAAATCCATAGAGATAGAAAATCCTTGCGAAGGGTGGCGTTGATTGAAGGTGGGGATGGGAAATGACTGTTAATGGGCATGGGTTTTCTTTTGAGAGTGATGAAATATTCTTGAATTAGATAGTGGTGATGATTGTACAACCTTATGAATATACTAAGAACTCCTCAATCGTACATTTTAAAAAGGGTGAATTTTATGATATGTGATTTATATGTTAATAAAACTATTACTAAAAATATGTTGATTATTTTTCAGTGTCACTAAATTCCATATTGTGTTAAGGTTGAAATTTCTGCTCACTTTTTAAGGAAGATCTGGTCTTGATCACCTAAGAAAAGATCCTTTTTCAATCTGATGACTGGGTATCCTATATATGGCTGGTGAGCAGAGTTCTCATTCCCGAAATGTTAGGCTTACACTATCCTGCCAAAGGAGTGCAGATATTGTGACCTCCATGGTTATGCCATTGTCCCCAGGTGGAGTTTCCCTTGTACATGACACGGCTTCCTTCTGTTACCACAAGTGAGGTATGATATGGAGGTTACCAAGGTTACCTGAGTACTGGTAAGTCCAACATAAGATGCATTTCCCAGAGGAGGATCTTTGGTCATGTTAGAAAACTCTTCCCAGTGGTGGGTATTAAGGAGAGCACATATTGCATGGAGCACTGGGTGTGGCACATAAACAATGAATTCTGGAACACTGAAAAGAAATTTTTAATATAAATAAAAAATTAAAAACAAACAAACAAACAAACAAAAGAACTCTTTCTCCCTCCACCTCCCCCAGGTCCTGGAAAGTTTATTATTCAGGTTCAGAGGCTAAACTTTGCCATGAATATGGACTGTCCTTCTAGAAGCCCCACCTCCTCTGTCTCCTGAGCAGAGTGGGGCAGGGTCATTCCTGCTGAGCCAATGGCAGGAGCTGCAGACCTGCGTGCCCCTGCTTCCAGCACAGCCCGCTGTGTGTATGTTGAGACCTCAGCTTGCCTTTGCTGTCACACCTGAGGTGGCAGCCCCCCTATTGGTAAAATAGGGTTTCTGTCCACTTCACTAGCACTTTAGTTGCTAATTTCAGTCACAGAATGTACCCTGAGCCAATACGTGAGAATATATCCTGCCCCATCCAAACCCTACTGCCTTGATGAGAGGCATCATGCATTTTAGTTCATGCATGAGGAAGCATTTACCCTGTGTGAACAGTTAATTAAAAACAAAACAAAACAAACACCTTTTTTTTCTAGAGCAGTTTCAGATTCACAGCAAAATTGAGTGGAGATTACAAAGATTTCCCATACATCCCTTGCTCCTACACAGACACAGTTTCCCCCATCATTAACATCCCCACCAGGGTGGTACACTTCTTACGATCGATGAACCTACAGTGACACATCAGATCACCCAAAGTCCATGGTTGACATTGGAGTTTGCTCTTGGTGTTGTGCATTCTACAGGTCTGGACTAGTGCACAATAACATGGGTCCACCATTACCGTCTCATACAGAGTATTTTAAGTGCCCTAACAAATGTCTGCTATACTTACTCAACCACATCCCCTCCATCTCTGGAAACCACTATCTCTATAATTTTGCCTCTTCAAGAGTATCATATAGTTGAAATCACACAGTAGGTAGCCTTTTCAGACTGGGTTTTTCACCCAGTGATTTGCGTTTAAGTTTCTTCCATGTGTTTTCATGGCTTGGTAGAGCATTTCTTTTTAATTCTGAATAACTCACCTACTGAAGGACATCTCGGTTACTCCCAACTTTGGGCAATTATGAAACGGTTAATTTTTAATGGAGAGGATTCAAGTTTATTCCCAACAATGTCTCTCTCACTCCCCAACATCTCCTGATAGAGCCAGAGATAGAGGCTGCACTAGAGGTAGACACCTGGGACTAAGTCCGTTGTTACCTGCCAAGTGGGCCATGGTGGGAAAATACAGAGAGAATCAGCTATAGACAATTAATTCTTCTGGCTTTCTTTCCCTTTTTCTAGCCCTAGTGATTCCCATTGCCAAGATGGCCAAAGCTCGTCCCTACTGTAAGCAGAGAAATGCGCTTCAGAAGGTTCTAAGCAAAGTGTGGCTGCATTGGTCACCAGGAACCCCCTAAGCTGCAAAGCTACAGAAAAAGCCTGGAGTCCTGGCACAAATCTTGCTGCCCGTTCCTCAGCCTTGCTTTCCTCAACAGATCTGCTCTCCAGCACCATCCAGCTGAGTCTGGATCCAACATCAGCCTCCCCCCTCTGACTGCCCCTGCTCAGAGCTGTGGCTTCTCCAGCATAGGAGGCTTTTCCATGGAAACTCTCATGATTACTGCTGGGCTCCACATTCTGGCTATAGAGCCAGCCTGTGTCCCAGCACTCCATATATCCATTGACTCCCTGGTGGGTGAGGGCCAAGCTGACAGCATTCCCTCCAGAGGCAGGAGAGCACATGCCTCAGTGCCTGTCTGGTTTCCTATTTTCTGAACAAAAACTCATTTTTCTGAGTTGGGTCACCTCTGGTGACAAGACATAGGAGGTAGCCCTGATCTTTCAATGATCCTTGATAGACCTAAGTTGTTATGATTCATGAAGAGCTTTTGGTCCATTGTCACTCTTCATTCTCTAAATCTCCTTCAGGTCAGGGATGATCAAGCACCACAAGTGTCAGGTGACTTCCCTAGGATCACCTGCAAAGTGGGATTAATCCAATGGGATTAATTTCTGTACCACCACTTTTGTTCAGAACCATAACCTCTGATCCAAAGTTATATCAACAGTGATTTTCCTCCATGACTGATATTAACACTCCGCTGTGTGATTTTCCCACCAATCCACCCACCTCCTTTAACCTTTCCCTCGATGAGCTATTTTATTTTTCTTTTAAATCACATAATTGCTCCTCTTAGGTCTAGTTCTAACTTCTCCCTAACTTTCGGAAAATAGGAAGAGAAAGGATGGATGTCAATTGAGGATTGATCCAAAACTGGGTGCAGCTGGAGGGGTGCTTGGTGGGGCCATCATGACTGCCAAAGCAGACATTCTTTTAACGTGGACTTAACTTCCACGGGAGGTCTGGCCAGCCATGCAGCATTGGTCTGCTTGGTAGTGGACACAATTTCAGTTGTACTCTGAGGTTGTGGTTAGCCCTTACCATTCCGGCTTCTAGCTGTTTCTGAGTTTTCTTCAAAATCCTGGGCATTTACATCAGCTCAAGAATGTGATCTCGGCAGACTGCCCTGAACTTCCCTTCCTTCTGGGCAGTCCCTTCAGACTTTCCCTCCATAGTATCCTGGAAGGTAACTTCACACTGACTTCCACCACTGGAGGTGAGAGGGGAGCATGATGGGAGGGGTTGTGGGAGAGAGAAAGGGCCAAGTCTTCTGTATCAGAACTGCTTGGGGTCTGGCCCCAGCTCCCCAAGCTGCCCGCCTTGTTGCTGGGTGAGCCAAGCAGTTTACTCGCCTGTAAAATTAGAATAATATTGCCATCAGTGATACTTACCTTGGGAAAGTGTTGTTGAGGATTTTAAAAAAATATGTAGAAAGGCCTAGAATTGTGCTTGGCACAAAACCATCATTAATGTTAATGAGATATGATTTTAAAAATGCCTTCACCTCCAAATGCTCAAAATCCCTGTGAAAAGAACAGTTCATGGAAGGATTCTGAACAGCTGTTTGCTTTGAGGAGATGTACTAAGGAATACATAAGACATTGTTCCCATTTTTATGAACAGCTTTTGTAAATAACATAGGCAATCCCTCCAAACCAATCCCATCCACATCCTCTAAACAGATTTTGTTATGAAAATATTTATGGATATTTACCCTATTTGTTGAAATATTCATTTTAGAGACCAAATACTTGAGATCTAATTCTACATGTTTATGAAGTCTTTCCCGCATAATTTTAGAAGAGTTTGAGACAGTTTATATTAAAAGCCAGATTTATAATTCCAATTAATGATAGAGTGAGGCTGGATTTTTACATGGCATTAACATTTTCTGAAGGCTATAAGGTTCTCTTATATAATTAATACACATAGTACATTCATAACTAACATTTTAGTGAACGGCCTAAAATCAACTTAAAAAGCATTTTCCACCAGACAGTAAACTAGATCTAGTTTTGCTCCATGACTTTAAGTAACTTTGTGGCTTCAGCAAGCCTTACTGCTCTGAACTTCAATTTCAGCCTGGAAAACCTAGGCATCTGAAAGAGTTCTGCGATGCCAATTATCCCTCCAAAATATTATGAGAATGAAAGTCATTAGTTGAAATTGTTACAAGGATTTCACATTGCGGTGTTTACGATCTTGTCCTGAGACATGTTGTTTTCATCTCTATGCTAATGTGCCTGTACATGTATGTGTACGTGTGTGTAATTTTAGGAAGGAATTTGATCAAGAGTATAATTCCAGGGTATGCTTGTGTGGAGATCTCTGGATTTGCTGTCAAACAATCTGATTCTCAATTTCTGCCCGTATGACATAAGGCCAAGGACTTAGTCTCCTGAGTCAATAGTGCAAGGGCTCTATCTCTACCCTTCTCTGTATATGTACTCTGTCCCAGATTTCCTGTTTCTCTAAGGCCAGAGGGCCAAAGCTTGTTCATCTCCATCTTTGCCACAGCTGGACAAGACAAGTACAACACACACTTGTTTTCTGGTGAAATGGAATTTCACTTTCTGGTTTTTTGCCTTTTTTTTTTTGCATCAATTTATATGCTCATATGGCTTTTCTTCCTCAGCCAGCTGATATGGTGGATTACACTGATGATTTTCAAATGTTAAACCAGCTTTGCATACCTGGAATAAATCCCACTTAGTCATGGTTTATAATTCACTTTATATATTACTGGATTTTCTTCGCTAATATTTTATTGAGGATTTTTTTGATTGTTTGTTTCAAAAAAGGGGTATTCATCTGTAGCTTCCTTTCTTTCTTTCCTTTTCTGGTACTGTTTTGGTTTTGTATCAGTGTAATACTAGCCTGGTATAATCAGCTGGTATTCTCTCCTCCCCTGTTTTCTGGAAGAGGTTGTGTAAAATTGATGTTAATTCCTCTTCAAACATTTGGTAGAATTCTCTAGGGAATACATCTGAGTCTAGAGATTCTCTTCTGGGAGTTTTTTAATTATAAACTCAATTTCTTCCATGGTTATAGGAGTGTTCAGATTGTCTGTTTTATCCTCATTGAGTTTTGCTAGCTTCTGGTTTTGAGGAACTGGTCTATTTCTTCTAAGTTATTGAATTTATGAGAGTAAAGCTGTTTATGGTATTTCATTCTTGTCCTTTTAATGGCTTCAGGATCTGTAATGACATCCTTTGTTTCATTACCTATATTAGTGATTTGTGTCTTTTTTCTTTGTCAGCCTTGCTAGAGGCTTATCAATTTTGATTTTTTTCCGAAGAAACTTTTTTGTTGTTCCACTGATTTTTCTCTTGTTTTCTGGTCTTAGATTTCATGAATTTCTGCTCTTTATTATTACTTTTCTTCTGCTTGCTTTGGGTTTATTTTGCTTATTTTTCAAGTTATTTGAGGTAGGAGGTTAAATTATTAATTTGAGGTTTCTCCTCTTTTCTAAACTCAAAATTTCAGACTACAAATTTCCCTCTATGCACTGCATTAACTACATCCCACATATTTTGATGTGTTGTATTTTTACTTTGATTCAATTCTATGTTTTATTTATTTATTTATTTATTTATTGTTAGGGATTTTATTTATTTATTTGAGAGAGAGAGACAAGCAGGGGGAGAGGCAGAGGCAGAGGGAAAAGCAGAGTCCATACTGAGAGGGGAGCCAGATGGGGGTTTGATCCCAGGACATGGAGATCATGACCTGAGCTGAACACAGACGCTTAACCATCCAAGCCACCCAAGTGCCCCCAATTCTATGTATTTTTTAAAAATTTCCTCTGAGACATTTTCTTTGTCCCATGGATTATTTACAAGTTGTGTTGTTTAATTTGCAAGTTGTTGAAGGTTTTCTTCTTGTCTGTTAATTGGCTTTTAGTTTGATTTTCATTATGCTCAGAGAATGTACTCAGTATGATTCTAATTCTTTGAAATTCGTAAGGTTTGTTTATGACTCAAGATAAGGTCTATCTTGGTTAAAATTGATTGGACTCCTTATGTGTCCAAGAATGTGTATTCTTCTGTTAGATTGAATAGAATGCTCTATAAATGTCAGGCAAGTCCTGTTTGTTGGTGGTGGTGTTCCATTCTGGTTTTCTGTCTAGTGGTTCTATCAGTTGCTGAGAGAAAAGGGTTAAGTCTCCAACTATAATTGTGGACTTGTCTGTTTCTCCTTTCAGCTCCAACAGTTTTTGGTTCATGTATTCTGGGGCTCTGTTGTTGGTTGCATGAACATTTAGGATCATTATGATCTCCTAGTGGATAAATGTCTTTATCACTAAGCAATGTCCTTTTTTGTCTCTATTCTTTGTTTTCCTCTGAAGTCTACCTTACTCAATATTAATATAGCCATCCCTTGTTTCTTTATTAATTGTTTTCATGATATATCTTTATTTATCTTTTTATTTTCAACCTATTTAGGTCATTGGATTTTATGTTTGTATGTTATTGTATTTGTATATGTCTTACGACAACATATTTTTGACCATATTGTTAAATCCACTCTGTCAATTTCTATCTTTCGATCGGTATTTAGATCATTTGCATTTAAGACCATCATTGATGTGACAGGACTTAAATCTATCATTTTGTTGTTTTCTCTATTTTCCGTCCTTTGTTTAATTCTACTTGCCTGTCTTTGGGTAACTCGAACAATACTTTAGGATCCCATCTTAATTCATTTATAGTTGTGGGGTTTCATTTTTTTTTTAATTGAGAGAAGCTGCCATCTAAATACCATGAGCTTTTTCTGTGGGAAAGACTCATTCCAGACACTGCATGTGATTAAGGCAAAATCACAGCATCCAAGCCCCAGGTTTCCCTGGAGTAGAGCTCCATAATTGGATGCATGGGTCTTTCCACCCTTCAGCATGAGGAACCTTTGACAGAACTCAGTGCCTAAAGAAATGGAACCTCTGGATGACAATAATCACTGAAAACAACCTTTAGGGGCCAAGAAGGAATTTCCCAAATTTATCATGGGAGGGAGATACCAAGAGGGAAGATAGATTTTCCCACATTTTTCAAAATGGGTCCTCCAAATTTAGCTCTATAAAGCTGTGTTGGCTTCATTTTGTACCTCAAGCTGGTGAAAATTCCCAGAATGCTAATTCTTCTCTTTCTTAGCCAGAAATGTCTATCTTAAATGCAACCTTTCACATAGTGATGTTTTGAATCCAGATTATCTGCCTTAGTTAGGGGAGAAGAATGGTGACAACTTTGGCCACCCACTTCTATGCCCCACATGATAGGAGAATGCTCTATCACAAGTCCTGTGGCGAGTGTTTTCCCCCAAGATGTTCAGAGCCTTCACATACTCAATCTCATTAGCCTTGAATTTAAGATCAAAGTCTTTATCTCTCATGTATGATTGGGGAGATTAAAGAACAACGGATACTTGCTCAAAGTACATGCTAAGCCAGTAGTTGAATTAGTAGTTGATCTCCCTACTTGAATATATGAGATAATTGGCTCTATCAGCAAATGACCGCAATGCTGATTATTTCTGCTAATTAATTTAAAAACAAACCAGGACTTCTGCCCTCTCAGAAAGAAGCATGAAGTCTGCTTCAGGGAGATCTGGCTCATTCATGGTTTATTTAGGATGCTATGTAATAATGTGTGTGATACGCGATGATAACAGCTTACCTCATCCTAAGGATTTGGGGACTCTCACAGAGATTTTTCATTGGATTTGTCCATTCATTACTTCCCTCATTCATTAAATGATCCCTGTCAAATGCCACCAGAGCCCAGAAGTGCTCCCAAACCAGGAGCTGCAGAGGTGAAGGTGGTAGTCTGGTGAGGAAGGCATCCAGGGGAGCAATGAGAGACTCAAGAACACGTGTTATTGAAAAAAGAACTATGAAAAGCTAAGACAGAGGAAACAGGGGCTGGAGAAAACTTTTCAGAAGTGGATGCCCTTATTTAGAAATTTGGCAGGCATCCGAGAGAGTAAAAGCTATTCTAAGCAGAGAGTGTTCAGGTCGAAGGAAGTAAGTGCAAAGACATTGATGTGAGCACTAATGTGCATCCATGAAAGGCGAGGAATTCGGTGTGGCTGGAGACCAGGAAGGCAAGTGGAGATTTATGGGAAATGAGACCAAAGAGAGGAGCTGAGGCCAGATTTTGAGCATCTGCCTCCTCGAAGGCAATGCACTGGAGTAAGACCTAGCTTCCATGCCAGTGCTGCCTTGTTTTTGGGATTTCTGGCTGTCCCCTCCTCCCAGCCACCCAAATAGTTATCCAAGGTGTCTAAGGCATTAGACAAAGAATGGATTTACAAAGCCATAAAAACACCAAGGCAATGTCATCTAATAGTTTGGTTATGTGTCTGGATTTAAAATCCACCAAGGGGGGCCTTGAAGCCACTTTGCTCTGGTTTTAGTATCTGGTGAAGCTTAAGAAATTGGCTGGAAACCAGGCCATGCAGAGTAATTGTTTGCCAACATCTGCTTCCAAGGTACCTGGAGCTGCTGCCTTCAGCAGTCAGACTTCCCACTGCTTTCTTACAAATATCTTGGGAGCATGTTCCCAGGGTCCCAGCCTAGTGTTGGCGTGCTGACATATCAATCTTGGAATAGATTAATTGTGTCCACTGATAGGACTAGATCCCCTCACTCTTACCAAACTCTTCCCTGGGAGAAAAACGCCTGGGATCATTATCTAAGATGGATATCTTTGTCTTCTCCCTCTTCTTTAAATTCCCTTTTTATTTCCTCCAAAGAAGATGATTTATTGAATACAGTAGCCAAAACTGGAAAACATCTAATACTGTGTCTATTAAACCAGAACCAATGGACTTACCACTCTGTTTAGAAAGCTGTCTACACCTAAGCTGGGTAAGAGCTGTGTTGACAGTCCTGGGCTGAATGAGGAAAGTGTTATAGAGATTCAAACTGTGTGACTTAGTTTTTCACATTTATTTATGGATAGATTTTTGATGTCCACACACTATGTTGTACACACCTTACACCTAAAAACACACACATCACACAGATCTGTGTCATAAAATGTGTGCGAGCAGCTTCCTGTTTTCAGAAGGCTGTTACAACTATTACCATTATGCACCTCCTACGTGAGAAGAGGAGTGGGGCTGGATCAGCATCACCATGTATGCTCATATGGTAGACCCGGTGCCCTGATAGGTGGCCCTTGGAGGCAGTCATTGTATTCTTCATTCACAAGCAAGGAAACAAGGCTCGGTGAGGCTAAGTGATTGGCTTAAAGTTACACAGAAGGTGACCTAGGTACATCTGACTCTCCAGCCCATTCCCTATAATACCCCAGACCAGACTGTCCCCAACAGACAACTGGATCAAAGAAAAATATGAAGGAACCTGATTTTTGCAAAGAGGTGTAATCATCTCTTCTATCTCCCAGGCCCATCATTCATAAATGTATTCATTTATCCAATAAACTTTTATATGCAGAATCTACTGGATGCCAGACAATGTTCATTTTGATAAGTCCATCACAGCCTAAAATGAAGATATCAAGAAGCAGCTTCAGCTCCTCCCTGTTTTTGTTTCATTTGTATCTCACATGCGAAGAAACAGAGATAATCCTGCAAGTCAGGAACTCAAACGAATAAGAAATTAGGAGTATTGTGCTGTCACCTCAATTATCTCCTCAGAGATATCTTTTCCCACTTCTAACTATGTGTACTAGTTTCCTACGGCTGTCATAACAAAGTACCCCTAATTGTGTAACATAAAATAGCAGATATGTATTTTCTCAAGGTTCAGGAGTCCAGGGTCAAAACTCAAGGTGTCCACAGAGCCACACCCCCTCCAAAACCTCTAGAGGAGGATCCTTCCTTACCTCTTCCAGCTTCTGGTGGTTGCCATCAATCCTTGGCATTCCTTGGCATATGGCAGAATAATTTCTATCTCTGTCTTCACATGGCCATCTTCTCTATGTACACCTCTGTGTGTGCTCTCCTCTTCTTATAAGGATACCAATCATTTTGGATTTAAGACCCATCCTAATTCATTATAACCTCATCTTAATCACATTTTCATTTCCAAATAAGTTCACATTCTGAGCTTCCAGGTAGATATGATTCTGGAGGGAAATTAGAGTAGGGAAGAAACCAGAGAACATCTAGATTGGCCTCCCATGCATTCACTTCTTACCAATATGACTATTACTTAGTTTCCCAAAATTTGTGCCTTGATATCCACTTTTCTGATACCGTACCTCTTGGCCTAACAAAAGTCTTGGTTACAAAATCCTTGGAATCACTCTCTTGCTCCATGTATCAAAGCCTTTAGGCAAGTCCTCTTCAGACCTATACCCAGGACAATAGACCCAGTACTATAGGACTCTTACTTAGCCATGAGAGGATAAAAGCCAGTGGGCAAGATGAGATCTAGAGTCAGATTAACCTGGATTAATTTTCAGCTCTATTACTAGCTAATGACATGTTGGGACAGTTACTTAGTTTCCATAAACTTCAGTTTCCTCATCTGTAATATGGAGAATATGTAATTCACAGGGTTATTAAGAGGATTAAATTAGGTCCTAATTTAATATTATTAAATGATAGCTATTATTAATAGTAATATTAATAAAAGTGAAAGAGGCACAAGAGTGAGAGAGGCACAAGACCCATGAGGAAGCTACAGCAAACTCTACCACTTGGTCCGCTAGGAAGAGTATTACTCAGATAAAAGGAAATAGGAACCCTGTTCCACATTCAAATTGCTCCAGAAAAGGGTCTTCCAGCCACTGGACCCAGGTGACTCATTGTTCTGTTTTATCTGCAATAAGAGGTTGAAAGAGAGCTATATTAGGAACTCAGAATGCTTAATAGCTCTATCCTTGGCCTTGAGTACTACTTCTCTGGCACTTCATGGAAATCCTCCAGATTTTGCTTTCAACTATCCCCATATTCCTTTCTTCTTTCTGTTTCCCTTTCTGTTGAAATAGTAAAACTAAATAACTAGCTTAAATTACTCTAAAAAGGAAGAAGAAAAGGAAGCAATGTATTAAACATGTAAAATTCATATTATGGTGGTTATTATGGGCTGAATTGTGTCCCCCAAAATTCCTATGTTGAAGTCCTAAACTCTCAGTACTTGAACTGTATTTATAGATGGAGCCTGTAAAGAGGTGATTGAGTTAAGATGAGACTGTTAGAATGGTCTCCTTACAAGAAGAATAATCTGATAGTTGTCCTTAAAACCAGACTGGTTTCATTACAAGAAGAGGAAATTTGGACACACATGAAGAGACACTAGGGATGTGTGCACACAGAGGAGATGCCATGCAAAGACACAGCAAGTAGGTGGTCATCTATAAGCCAAGGAGAAAGTTGTCAGGAGAAACCAAACCTGCTTAATCTTGATCTTGGGTCTGTAGCCTCCAGAACTGTGAGAAAATAAATCTCAGTAGTTTAAGCCACCCAGTCTACGGTATTTTGTTATGACAAACCTAGTAAACAAATACAGTGGTGTTGACGTGATAAAAGACAAACAGTTAAGATTTTTTTTAAGATTTTATTCATTTATTTGACAGAGAGAGAGTATAAGCAGCAGTGGGAGGGGGAGAAACAGGCTCCCCACTCAGCAGGGAGCCCGATGCGGGGCATAGTTCTAGGACCCTGGGATCATAACCTGAGCTGAAGGCAGATGCTTAACCAACTGAGCCACCCAGATGCCCTGAAATAGCTAAAATTAGAAAATAAATATCTATGTGTAACAATAAAGTTCGATAATTAAATATAAAAACACACCATTTAACCAATATATGCCACAAGTCTAGTAATAATTCTAATAGAAGATGTACAAAACCTCTATGCAAAAATCCCTAAAATGTTACAGAGAGAAATTTACATAACATGTAAATAAATGGAAAGGTCTACTATGTTCGTGGATTAGAAGGCTCAGTATCATAAGATTTTACTTCTCTTTTGAATTGACCTACAATTTAAGGCAATCTACAAAAACCAAGTAGGTTTTCTGATGGAAATTTACAAGCTGAAAGAAAATTTATATGAAAATGCAAGAAGGCCAAGAGTAGCCAAGATAATTTTAATAGAAGAACCAAGTGAGAGGAATCCCTCTACTAAGTATCAAGTCTTACAAAACTTCAATAAGTAAGAATTTGTAATATTAGGGGAGAATATACAAAAAATAAATGGAAAAATAGCTCATAAACAGACTCAATTAAATATGGGTACTTAATTTATGATAAAGTGGAGTTGCGGAGCAATGGTAAAGAATGCCTTTTCAGGGGCTCCTGGGTGGCTCAGTGGGTTAAAGCTCAGGTCACAGTCCCAGGGTCCTGGGATCAAACCCCGCATCGGGCTCTCTGCTTAGCAGGGAGCCTGCTTTCTCCTCTCTCTCTCTCTGCATGTCTCTCTGCCTACTTGTGATTTCTGTCAAATAAATAAATAAAATCTTAAAAAAAAAAAGAATGCCTTTTCATGTAATGGTGCCAGATCTACTGGCAGGTCCTTTGCGGGGGGGGAATGAATATTGATCCCTACCTTACATCATAGACACACACACACACACACATACTTCCCAGGTGGATTATGGCTGTAGATATAAGAAATAAAGTCTTTAGGTGATAAGAAAAGATGATATCACATAATTATGGAGATGCAAATATTCCTTAAGTGGGAGCTAAAAGCACCAATCATAAAGTAAAAGACTGATATAATAAATAGAACCTCATGCAATTTAAGAATGCCTGCTCATTGCAATGTACAATTAGGAAAATGAAAGGGCAAGTCATGGAACAGAAGCAGATAGCTGGCCATAAAACAAAACAGAAAAAGGCTCATATCAGAATATACAAATTAGTAAGAAATAAGGCATAGAATGCACCAAAAAAAGGGTATAAGACTTGAACAGATACTTCACAAAAGAGCATATCCAAATGACAAACACACAAATTGTCAACAGCATTAGTCACCAGACAAGTGCAAATAAAAACCACAGTGAGCTATACATACCAGAGGTTGGATAGAATGTGGAACGACTTGACATCTCTTTCACTACTGGCAGGAGTATAAATTCGTATAAATCACTTTACAAATCTATGTGTGACATTCTATGATAGAACTTAGACACAGATATTAAGTGAAATGAACTACCTCATATGTTTCCATATGGATAGATCTCAAAAATATTTGAGACAACAGGCAAGATGAAGAATAAAGCTTACGGAACAATATTGTTTAAAGTACCCACTCATAGAGACCCCAATAGTATATATTGGTCATGAAGCTATATGTTTGTAAGAATATAAAAAGCAACGCCTGGAAAACACACCATGCTCATAGCAATGGTTGCCACCGACAAAAGGTAAAGAAGTAAGACAGAGGTGAGTGGTTAAAAAATATTTTAGGTTAGGGGGCACCTGGGTGGTGCAGTCGGTTGAGCATCTGACTCGGTTTTGGCTCGGGTCATGATCTCAGCGTCTCGAGATCGAGCCCTAAGTTGGGCTCCCCACTCAGCGGGGAGTCTGCTTGAGATACTCTCTGTCCCTCTGACCCTCTCCCTGTGCTCTCTCTCTTTCTCTCTCTCTCTAAAATAATAAATCTTTAAAACAATAGTTTATTTGAGAATATCTGCTCTCCTTAAAAACAAAAGAATATTGAAAACAGTTGTTAATCTTGGATCATAGGAATGTGCTTACTTTTCGATTCTTAAACCTTTGCTTTGAACTTTTCCCTCAAAATACGCAAAAGAATAAGCAGAACTAGCTCCAGTTTCCTTGACACTTCTGGTTTTCCCCACCCCCTTCCCCTTCCACTAACTATCCCCATTCCTATTTGAAACCTCTGCTCTGATCTTTTCTCCCCAACATCTATTCTTTGGTGTAGAGCTGGGCCCCTGGCTTCTGGATGCGGCTCTGTGGTGAACACTTTGGTCAGATGGTCCAAATAGTCTCGGCTCCCCAGCCTGGCCTGAGCTTTTGCGGCCTGTCACCCCTCGTTAGACCCAGATTTCCAGGGCTCCTCCTCCACAGGAAAGAAATCAGGTCAACTAAGCAGCTTCCTCCAGCTTTCCACACTCTGCTCAGGGGAAGTCCGAGGGTGCGTGGGCTTATCTGTGGGTGCTGCTGCTTCCATGTGGGACTGGGTCAGGTTGGACAAAAGCGCAGTGTGGGGCTACTCAGATCCAAATGCTGAATGTCATTCCTTACAAGTCTCGTTTCTCAGCTGTATCGAGGTGCATTCTCATCAGAAGAAAGAGAACCTGTCTGTGGGTCTTGCTTCATTCGGGGGCACAGAAGCCCAGGTGAAGTGAGGCTAACTTATCCCCCTCTGTCCTTCAGTGTGAGGTATCCTTGCCCCCTGTTTGCTTCTCAATGAAACGGGAATATGGGATGCTCTCTACTTGTGCCTTTCTTCTGGTACTAGAAGATGGGTTAGATGTGTGACAGCTTGGTGCTCCCCTGATCCATTGATTCTTGACGTGGTAGAGGCCCCACGTGAGGCTTTTAAAACCAGAACCCCTGAGTAACTCCCAGATTTGGAGAAAATCGAACTGCCATTGGAAGTGAGCGGAACTCTGGAAGGAAGTGGCCTTCTATGGGCAAGGAGTTGGCCCCACAAAGGTCAGAAAGGAAAAGGGGTGGGGGGGACAGATCACAAAGAGATTTCTCTCAGCTGGAGTCTGAAACTTGCACAAGTGGGTAAGTGAAAAATAATGCCTGAAAGATAAAATCCAACCGGAGGTTTGAGATACTGGCACTTGGACCTGATGGGCGTGAAAACCATAGGCATTTTCCAAGCAGTGGAGAGCCACAGCTCAATGCTACTGAGCTGAGCAGGCTACAGCGAGACAGGTCACCTTCTAGGGGCACTGAGTACATAGGTGGCCGCTGGGGCACTCCGGGTGTGCCTGCTTGTCTCTGCCCTCTGAGGACCACAGCTCTGACAAAGTGCTCCTTGTCCTTAAGCCAGACTCTGGAAGGGTGCTCTTTGCCTTTGTCCTCTCTTGCATTCCACGTTTTTGTTCCACTTTCCTTTAATCATTTTATGGCATTTTTAATGATGCAGAGGCAGAGATTTCTAAGTACTCGTGCCCGAAGTGGTCTCAAGCTACAGAGTAGTGAGCGAGTCAGAGAAACCCACCTGCAATGTCTTCGGGACCATCTGGGGGTGCAGGGTGCACAGGGAACCCCAAGCAGCTTATGCCCTTTGCCCCACTCTCTTGCTTTCTAGGAAGGGTCCTAAAGAAATTCCCAGGGACGCACGGCAGTCTGTCTATGGTATTACTCATCACAGTAGTGTTTATAGGAAGGGATGCGTTAGATAAATTATAAAACATCATATGACAGAATTATAAGCCAGCTGTAAGACACATTTTTTCTAAGAAACTTGAATAACGTGGGGGAAAATACGTCTGTTGAAATAAGTAAAAAATCAACTGTATATAAATAATACTATAAATATATTAAAAATTGTGTATACATGACGTCATGTATACATGATGACCTAACTTTGTTAACTATATTATGTGAAGTGTGCTTCTACTAACGATTGGAAGAAGATATGCTTTCATGTTAACATGTATTTATCTAAACTGTGGAAATTTAAAGACATTTAATTTTACCCTTTTCTATATTTTCCACTTTACGCTTTTCTATATTTTCTATATTTTCAAGACTTCCTACAACTGAACTTGTATTCATTCCATAATCAGCTGCTGATCTGTTTTAAAGGAAGAAACAGAGAAAGAAACAAGGGGGAGAAAAAGGAAAATAGATCAACAAAGCCTGATGTTGTTCTTCAGAAAGGGAAAAAAATCCTTTTCTTATGTCCTGCATTATGCAAGTGGATCAAGGTTGGGTTGGGGAGAAAGATGTGTGCCAGGCTGTCCAAGAGAGGCTAAGCTCAGAGGCTCAAGGTCAAGTCAGCCCCCACCCCAAGGGCATTTCAAGGTGAGGAGTTCTTCCCGGTCTGCAGGGGTTCTGGCCAGCACCGGGCTGGGAGGCCGGCTTCCAGGTACCAAGCCCAGCCCTGCCCCCGCATCTGTGTGATAACTGGGAGCCAGTTTCTAACCCTTAGAGTCTCAAATGTCCATTCCCACACATGGCAAATAAAGACACCGAGACACTCTTGGCGCTGTCTCACAGCTATGATTCTCTTGGATAAGAGATTTGCAGCCTTCCTTGCAGCATGTGTGCCTTTCTCCTGGACCCAAATGTCCCATCCAGCTGTCTTCACCACCCAGGTTACAGTCCAGCTCCTAACGTTGGTGTTGTCAAGGAGGCCAAAGAACAGACAGGGGGGATTTACTTTCTTCTTGCTCAGCTATGAACGACGCCATTCTGAATAATAAACTGGGGATAATTATTGTCAACCCCGCTGGAGCCCAGAGCACCACCACCTGCTTGATTTCCCCGCGGGGGGGAGGAGGCTGTAAGGTGATCCCCTAAGGCCCCAATCACTTCCATGTGCCCGCCGATGAGTGCCGCCTACTTTCTGCATTTTGTCTTTTTCCTCTGTCTCTTCATGGATTCTTTTCCAGGGACTCCGTTCTGTCCCTTCTGCCCTAACCCGTGCTCTGGGGTGAGCGTCTGTCCCATCTGTGTTCTCTCGGAAAGTCCAGAGGCAGCTGCTGCGCTCAGATTCCGGGGCTCTGCCCCACACTGAATGGGGGTCGGGTTTCCAGTCACCCCACAAAGGAGCCACCACTCGCTGTCCTTTTGGCTGGCCCTTGGATTACCAAAAAGACGGTAATCCACAAAACCACCTGCTTTCCCAATGAGGCCATGAGAAGGATCAATTGGGTTTTCCCAGGTAAAAGAGCTCTGAGACTTTCGAGGTCTTGTGCAGGGGTTAGCTGTAGTTATTATTAGCCGGGAGATGTTCATGACTCACAGGATACAATTAGAGACTAATTCCTTGCTAAATCCCATGGCCCTGGCCACAGCTGTGGTGAAGACAGGCCCCAGGGCAGCCAGCATGACCTCGGAATAGAGGGACCGTGCAGGGGGAGGGGAGGAAGGACAGGCAGGGCGCAGGCTGAGGGGAGGCATGAGGATGGTGGTGTGCAGCTGTGCCTGACCTGCACCACGCCTCCCGTCTGTGCAAGCTCCCGGCTGGGCGCACCCACAGCGCCTGCTCGGGAGGGGCTTAGGTGGCCTGATCCTGGAGGTGTGTGTGTTTGTAAACTCTCAGTTGGAGGGTTCCTATCCCAGTTCTGGTTTAGAGTGGAACGCAGACTTTAAGATCTGCTGTGAGCCGGCTGGAGAGGTGACGTGGGTGTCACTTTAAGTCCGGCATGCCTGGTCTTTGAGGAGGTAATCTAACCTTCCATGTGACTCAGTTTCCTCATTGTAATAAGAGAACCGGCCTGACTGGATGGTAGTCTGTTGAAAACAAATTAATTCATGGAAGCCCCCTTGCCTAGGATCTGGCACAGAAGAAATATTAACTGTCGTGATTACCATGATGCACACAATTTCAGTTTAGAGCCGTCTATGAAGGTCCTTAGCTGTAGTCCAAGAGCCTGCAGTTCTCTTGTTCTTGGAACAGTTGCTGTGCCTTCCTGTCACCGATGGGCACAGAGCAGGTGACCAAAAATCAGCCAGGAGACACTAGGGAGATCTTGCAGGTACTGTGCCCAGACCATGAACAATGAACAGTGGCACTGGCGACCCCACCTCCTGCGACCCCCGGCTAGGAAGGGCTTCACAGGGTGCCCATGGGAAAGCAAGATGCAAGGCAGGAGGAGCGGGTGGGCCAGACACCACCAGGCTCGGTGCTCAGGGGAATCCAGCCAGCACGGCAGATTTACAACCGGAAAAACAACCTCCCTGCTCCGTCCTCGCCCCCTGACTTCTCTGGACCTCATACTCGGGGTCCAAGAGGACTGAAGTGAACCAAGACAAGGGTGAGCTTTGTGGGAGGCATTGATTTAACTGAGGTGAGCATATCTCCCTGGGAAGGGGCTGGGCGAGCTTCTTGCTCTCAAGCCTCTGGAGAGGGTGAGACACAGTCTTAGCCAAACCGGTTTTCTCCCGCATTACTAAGCTCCAGGTGGAGGACAATGGGTTAGAAGAGCCAGGCACAAGGGATGGAGAGCCTTCCCTGTCAGCTCTGGTGGAAGAATCTGGAACGGTTTTCTGAGTTCTAGCTGGGCTTTTGTTGGGCATCAGACGTAAAAAACTTCAAGTAAAGGGAAGGTGGATGGGCATTTCAGGAAGAGGCACGAGGAAAGGAAGGACCCAGAACATACTCGGGGAATATTTATCTATTCCTTTGCATATACGAGCACCTAATAAATGCTAGGTGCATGTGGAGATAAGTGAGCAATGGCATCTCCATTCAAGGAGTTCCTACAAAGCAGGCAGAGACTCAGGAGAACAGGGGGCAGAGGGCTCCATGGAATCACACTGTCATACCGAAGCCTGCAGGGACTTCAGGCCACGGGACCAACTGTCTGGCTCAGCTTTAGCATCCTGAGTCCCACATTGTGGAGAAACCCCTCAGACACCTTCAAACCGGGACAATGACTCTCCCTACTTGGGGCTTGGTGTTATGGGATGAATTGTGTCCCCCCAAATTCCTACATTGAACTTCTAGCTCCCAGTACCTTAGAATGTGGTTGTGTTAGAGATAAGGTCTTTAAAGAAATGACTAAAGTAAGGTTCTTAGAGTTAGGTCCTAGGCCAAAATGACCAGTGTCCTTATAAGACAAGGAGGTCGGGACACAGATACACACACAGTAGACCCCATGTGATGACACTGGGAAAAGGCAGCCATTTCGAAGCCAAGCACAGGGACCTGGGACAGACCCTCTCCTCACAGCTCTCTGAGGGACCCAACCTTACTCACACCTCAATCTCGGTCTTTCCAGCCTTCAGAACTGGGAGACAATAAATATATCTCTTGTTTAAGCCTCCTCCCCAGACCATGGTGTTTTGTTATGGCAGCCCTCGCAAACTCATGCACTTGGAGAGAGGCAGCCCCAAGATGAGAGAAGGGCCATTTGTCCAAGGGCCCCAGCCTATAAGAGAGCACGCACGTGGTGTTGTGGTTTAGTGAAATACCAGAGTAGGTGGTTAGGCATTAGACACAGGCAGAACTCCAATAATGAAGGCCATATGTGCAAAACTGGGGACTTTGAGAATTGTTTTTGGGACAGGGATTCTGGAATGGGGTGTGGGGCCCCAGACATCTGAGCTGCTTTGAGTTTCAGCCGATTCTCCTGCTGGGGCAATGGGCCTAGAGAGACCCAACAGAGAGACCCAGCTGCCGCCCACAGAGCGGAGCGGCTCAGAATCCCACAGGAAGGGCTCCGCTTCCAGCTTTGTCTCTTCCTGACGGGTGCCTTAAGTTCCTTCTAACAGAACCAGGAGGTGTTGCCTTCATGACCCACAACTCTGGCAGGAGCAGGGTCCCAACACGGAGTTTGCATGTGGAATGTGAGGACAGAACCCCAGCAGGGAACTTCCCTCTCTTCTAAGGAAGTGCAGGGGGAGGGTGCAATGGTGGTCACTTCCACTCTGGGAACCCCACCTTCTTCCCGGTGGAGGGATGCCCCAGCATCAGGGCATGCATACTCGGGGGACCCGCAGCTGAAGCACCACACAGGTTCAGGCCTCTGGGGATGGCTAGCTCAGCCACAGGCGCCGAGCAGAGAAAGGAGGGGAAGGTCAACTGTCCTTCCATTCTAGCCCCCCTGGAAGCTGAGCATATGCAGAGGACAACTGCTAATGGGGAAAGTTCTTTGACCTTCATTCTTGGCTTGGAAAAGAAAAATTGTTGAAATGGGTAGAAAAAATGGTAACTTTGAGGAAGGTTAGAGAGAAAAAATAGAGATGTTACCTAAGATGTTTCCAGGCCAGACCCTTTCAGGTGGCACGGAGTCTCATACCTAGGATTCTGGAAAGCAGCTCTTGTCCCATTCATTTGGTGGCCTGTGTGGGGACCCTAGTAAATGTGCGGGGCTTCCAGTTCAGGTCAGAGGGCAGGCAACTGTCACAGACAACTTTGATCACAGTGCATTAAAGACCACACTCTGCCACTTGTGCTCTCAAGTGGTTGGGAATCCACTTGGAAGGGTCTGTCTAGGCCTCAATGAGTCCTTAAAGGCCATCTGACTTCATGCTGATTGGTGCCTGGATGATTTGGTACTAGAACAGCTAATTTTTCTTTCTTTTTTTTTTTTTTATCATTTAGCAGTTATATTTTTTAATTTAATTTAATTTTTATTTTTATTTATTTATTTATTTTTAAATTTCTTTTCAGCGAAACAGAATTCATAATTTTTGCACCACACCCAGTGCTCCATGCAATGCGTGCCCTCCATAATACCCACCACTGGATCCCCCAACCTCCCACCCCCTGCCCCTTCAAAACCCTCAGGTTGTTTTTCAGAGTCCATAGTCTCTCATGGTTCATCTCCCCCCCCAATTTCCCTCAACTCCCTTCTCCTCTCCATCTCCCCATGTCCTCCGTGTTCTTTGTTATGCTCCACAAATAAGTGAAACCATATGATAATTGACTCTCTCTGCTTGACTTATTTCACTCAGCATCATCTCTTCCAGTCCCGTCCATGTTGCTACAAAAGTTGCATATTCATCCTTTCTGATGGAGGCATAATACTCCATAGTGTATATGGATCACATCTTCCTTATCCATTCATCCGTTGAAGGGCATCTTGGTTCTTTCCACAGTTTGGCGACCGTGGCCATTGCTGTTATAAACATTGGGGTACAGATGGCCCTTCTTTTCACCACAGCTGTATCTTTGGAGTAAATACCCAGTAGTGCAATTGCAGGGTCATGCAGAAGCTCTATTTTTAATTTCTTAAGGAATCTCCACACCGTTCTCCAAAGTGGATGAACCAACTTGCATTCCCACCAACAGTGTAAGAGGGTTCCCCTTTCTCCACATCCTCTCCAACTCTCCATCCTCTCCAAGCTGTTTCCTGTCTTGCTAATTTTGGCCATTCTAACTGGTGTAAGGTGGTATCTCAATGTGGTTTTAATTTGAATCTCCCTAATGGTTAGTGATGATGAACATTTTTTCATGTGATAGCCATTTGTATGTCTTCATTGGAGAGGTGTCTGTTCATATCTTCTGCCCATTTTTGATATGATTATCTGTTTTGTGTGTGTTGAGTTTGAGAAGTTCTTTATAGATCCTGGATATCAACCTTTTGTCTGTACTGTCATTTGCAAATATCATCTCCCATTCCGTGGGTTGCCTCTTTGTTTTGTTGACTGTTTCCTTTGCTGTGCAGAAGCTTTTGATCTTGATGAAGTCCCAAAAGTTCATTTTCACTTTTGTTTCCTTTGCCTTTGGAGACATATCTTGAAAGAAGTTGCTGTGGCTGATATTGAAGAGGTTACTGCCTATGTTCTCCTCTAGGATTCTGATGGATTCCTGTCTCACGTTGAGGTCTTTTGTCCATTTCGAGTTTATCTTTGTGTACAGTGTAAGAGAATGGTCGAGTTTTATTCTTCTACATATAGCTGTTCAATTTTCCCAGCACCATTTATTGAAGAGACTGTCTTTTTTCCACTGTACATTTTTTCCTGCTTTGTTGAAGATTATTTGACCATAGAGTTGAGGGTCCATATCTGGGCTCTCCACTCTGTTCCACTGGTCTTTGTGTCTGTTTTTATGCCAGTACCATGCTGTCTTGGTGATCACAGCTTTGTATTAAAGCTTGAAATCAGGTAACGTGATGCCGCCAGTTTTATTTTTGTTTTTCAACATTTCCTAGCAATTCAGGGTCTCTTCTGATTCCATACAAATTTTAGGATTATTTGCTCCAGCTCTTTGAAAAATGCCAGTGGAATTTTGATGGAAATGGCATTAAAAGTATAGATTGCTCTAGGTAGTATAGACATTTTAACAATGTTTATTCTTCCAACCCAAGAGCTTGGAATGGTCTTCCATCTTTTTGTGTCTTCTTCAATTTCCTTCATGAGTGTTCTGTAGTTCCTTGAGTACAGATCCTTTACCTCTTTGGTTAGGTTTATTCCCAGGTATCTTATGGTTCTTGGTGCTATAGTAAATGGAATCGATTCTCTAATTTCCCTTTCTGTATTTTCATTGTTGGTGTATAAGAAAGCCACTGATTTCTGTACATTGACTTTGTATCCTACCACCTTACTGAATTGCTGTATGAGTAGAACAGCTAATTTTTCAATGACCAGCTTGCAGATTTACCAAAAGCACTTTAAAAATTATTTACTGAAGCCTTCAGTGATTTATATTGGATGGATGGGCAGGGCCTATGGGGGATGTAGGAGTTGGGGCTCCAGGGACCCAGGGTCTCCATACTTTCCGGCTACCTCCAGACCCTCCCTCTCTGAGTCTCGTGGTGCAGGTGGGACCATGTGCTAAGTGTCCTTCATATCCCTCCAGTGGAGATTTCCTCCGCACCCCAGTCACCTCCAGGATCCCCACTGTGCCACAAATGGAACATTCCTGATGATATTGATAAACTGATAAAATCATCACGTGCTGTAAGAACTGCCAAACACTCTATCAAGAGCCCAAAGGAACACGTTGCTGACAAATCTGTGTTTGATATGTTCACTGAATCAGTCATTAGGAAAATTGATTCATTATGTAACTGGCTTTTCCTGCAGTGGAGGAGAAGCTAGGCGCAGCCTAAGGAAAGAGACCAAGAGATCCGCAAGGCTGCAGTGGGGAGCGGGGCCTAGAAATAGGAGACAGCAGTGCCAGGAGAGAGCAGGGTAGGAAGGAGGGAGAGTCATTTGTTTCTTAGTGCCCGAGGATACTAGCCTTTCCTAGTCACAAAGAATCAAGAAAAGTCTTCCCATCCTTTTTCTCATTTGATCTTCACACCATCTGGTGAAGCCAGACCAGTCTCTTCATTGCATTTGCAGACGAGTAAACAGGCCTGGAGCTGTGGTTTTCCAAGATGATCAAGTGAGTGCTTTCTAGACTTTAGAGCTCAAAGTCAATTCTTTAAATGCTAAGCTCCATGTTCTGGTCTGTCTCAGAGACACATGGACAGTGGAGGGTAGAGAGGAGCCGGAGATCGTCTAACTCACTGCCCTCTATGTGGTAGGTACACAGTAGATGTATCTTGACTAAATTCAGGATTTAAAATGATGCTGGTGCTAACAAGGATGATAATAATAAAAACAGCTAATATATTTGAGCATGCAGGAATTATCTCATTTAGTGTTCAACCATATGTGATACATCGTATTACTAAATCCCTTCGGCAGAGGTGGTTTAGAAAAATCAACGGGCTTCAGGCAGAGCCAAGAGACCTTGTAATGAAGCATGGGAAGCCAAGAGAAAATGCTTGACCAAGCAATGCTCTTCCCCAGGCAAACTGTGGAGAGTAGCTTGATTGCGTAACAGGAAACCGCGTCTGTAACTTAACCCCTGAGTCCTTGGTTTGTACTCAGATTCTTGGGCCACGTGGTTCAAATATTTACAGAAATTCTAAGTCGCTAACCGTGCCTGTGAGGTCTGCAGGGGAGGCTGTGAGGGAGGGCTCTCCTCCTACCCTAATCCCGTTGTGCATTGCCTCCATCCTGGAGACAAGTGTCTGCTCTCTCATTCCAGCCTGCCCAGAACACCGCAACTGGGGTGATCCGTTCTAAGAGTGGCACAGATCATAGCACGCTCTGCTCAAACCTGCCGCGAGACTCCCAGATAGCTGGGAGGGTCTCAAACCCAAACCTGCCCTGGAATCGCCTACCGGGCTTGTTAAAACACAGGTTGCTGGGCCCCACGCCCAGAGTTTCTGATTCAGTAAGGCTGGGGTGGGGAGAAGAATTTATATTTCTTGTAAGTTCCCAGGTTATGCTGATGCCTCCCATGCTACGGGGCCGGAGACTGCCCTTTGCAAAGCATGGCTCTAAGTGAAAGCAAACGGCCTCGACCTGACATTTGAGCACACTCTTACTCAGGGGGCTGTCCAGGCTTCTCCCGCATTTCTTCCAAGCCTCTCTTTCTGCACATTCAGCTGCTGTTAATCGGGGCTGCCATGTGTGTTCCTGCCTCTGCATATCCACTTGTCCTGTGGCTTCCAGGAATGCCTGTACCCCTCCACTTTTCCTCCAGGACCCTGAGATCATGACCTGAGCCAAAATCAAGAATTGAGCGCTCAGCTGACTGAGCCAGCCAGGTGCCCGTCTCTGTCCACTCTCATCTTACACAGATCCTCCCCAGTCCACCTGCTTCAGAAAGCCCTCTCAGCGGGACATGTTCATTCCTTCTTTGCTTTTGGAATAGCCTATCAGCCCCTTTCTTCTGGCACTTGTAAAATTTCTGTCCCTACGTATCTCTGTCTCTTGTGCCCTGCTACAATGTAGGCTCCCACAGAGGCTGGGCGGCACACTGGTTGAATGCACAGGCTTCGGACACTGGCTAAGCTGCTTTCCAGTCTCTTTTCTGCTACCCACTATCTGTGTGAACCACCGTGGTCAGCTCAGACTATGAAGGCCTTGGGTTCCTCATTTGTAGGATGAGAAAAAGAAATACAGTGTGCAGTGGTTTCTAGACCTGCCTGAAAATGCTCTGACACTCCTCTTATGGGTATATGGTCTGGTCTCAGTGCCCCACTTGGAGCAAATTGAAGACAGTGGAAATGATGCTACATGGTTCCGAAATGAGGTCATGAGAGGCCATACAGCTTCTGCTGGGTTCTCTTGGGAGGTTTCCTCTTGGAATCTAGCCACTCTTCATGAGCAAGCCAATGCACATGTTCCAGCTGACAGCTCAGCTGAGGTCCCATCCAGTCCCTCATCAACAGCCAGACAGTGGCCCTCAAGGTGACTCCTACCTTCCTAGCTGAGCCTGGGCTCCCAGCACCACAAGAATGAATGATGCAATGACTGGTGTTGTCTCGGGCCCCTAGGTTTGGGGAGATTTGTGTAGCAACAACAGATGACTACTTTATGTGCTTATTTTAAAAGTTAAAGGAGACAACAAAAGAATTTTGAGTATGACCCAGCATACAGTAAACACACTGAGAGGAGTCATCCTGTGGCTGATAGGCTTGACCATTCCACCAATCATACCCACATTAGAATTTCAGGGTTTGCTCATATGTGCACTTCCAAATTGCCTAGGTTGACCAGATGTTTAGATCCATGGTCCAGGTGCTCCATGCTTCTCTTAAGCTCAGGGCAAGGCAGCAGTTCACTTGACAGTTGGTCCTACTCAGGACCTAGGAAAAAACATGACCTTGACTGTGCCCGTCTTGTCTCTGGGAGGGAAATGTCTGCAGAGGCAGTGCCATGGTATCAGGGCTCTGGGCACAGATGTGCTTCTTCACCCAGCTTCCTAGACAATTGTCAGGAAACTACCCTGTCTGTGATCCTACTTCTCAAAATGCCATCACAAATTTCACAGTGTGCAGTTGCAGGACATGGGCCCATATTTCTTGACACCTCCCACCATGAATCTGGATCTGACCATCGCAGGGAAGTGATGCCCTCTGACTTCTGGGGCTCAGCCAAAGAAGGTCTGGAAACTTTAGCCTTCATCTCTTCCAGTAAGCTCCCTTGAGGTTATCCTTCTCTGGTCCCTACATATTAGGATTTTCTAGAGAAAAAGAACTAGATATATAGACATATATGTAGACACATATATAGAGAGAGAGACAGAGAGAGATGAAATGTTAAGGAACTGGCTCACACTATTGCAAAGGCTGGCAAATCCAAAATCAGAGTAGACCAGCAGGCTGAAGACCCAGGGAAGAATTGATGTTGCACTCTTGAGTTTCAGGGCAGTTTGAAGGCAGAATTCCTTCTTTGTGGGTGTGTGTGTGGGGGTGGAGTCAGTCTTTTTTTTTTCCTTCTTGAGACCTTCAACTGATGAGATGTGACCCACCCACATTATGGATTGTACTCTGTTTTATTCAGTTTACTGATTTAAATGTTAATCTCATCTAAAGGGGAAAAAAAAAACCCCACCACTCAGTGACATCTAGACTAGTATTTGACAAAATATCTGTGCACGGTGGCTTAGTCAGGTTGACACATAAAATTAACCATCACAGGCGCTCTCTCCTGTGATCCAGCTTCCATGCTGCAAGCCACCCAAACCACACGGCAAGGAGGAGGCACTGTGGTCAGCTGACACAGCAGATCCTAGCCTGTCAGCCACCCAGCTCAGGGGTCAGACATTGAGTGAGGGCACCTCCAGATGAGCCCAGTCCAGCCCCCAGCTGTGAGCATCACTCCTGGCCATTCAAGTCTTCTAGGCTGTGGCCCCAGAGATCATGAAGGGGAGAAAAGTGACTCCCTTCTGCCCTGTTCAAACACAACCCATGTAACGTATGAGATAGCGAAATGGGGGTGGTTTCATGTCACTGCATTTTGAGGTTGTTTGCTAGAGAGTAACAAATAACTGGAATACCAAAATCTTTAGGAGGAAAATTCTGATGTAACCCTCAAATTAGCTAAGGGAGGATTTTGTTCGTATCACTGAAAGCCACAGCTCCCCAAACAGTCCTCATTAAACTGAATCATAAGGCTTCTCATCTCTTCCTGTCTTATCTTTCTTTGTTTTTCTTACCCAGAAATCCAGGCTTCTCTGAACCATCCCAAGAGATCTCAATTGTCAAGCATTAACTCCCCAGTCCCCCTCATTTCATTTGCTTATGCGCTGTTGAACCCTCCACAAACCAGGTCTGTAGCATGGATCAGTTTAAAGCTTAAAGGATTCAATTAGGTAAAGGCTATAGAATCTTTATTTGATAAATAACTTAGCAGAGAATGTGCTGTGCATTGCTCTATTAATGAAAAGAAAGAGATGTCATAATTATTGGAGTTAGTGAGGGATTCTTTCCATCTACTAGGGCTCTCTTGTGAATTTCACAGTCAGCCCTGAGCTGGCCCAGAGCCCACCTGTAATGAAGGACACTGGGAACATATAAAAATAATAAGATTGCTTTGGAGAGAAATGCATCTCTGTAGGAAGGAAAGAAAATGCAAGAGGCTATTTGTTTCCCAGTTCCCACTGCCCGGGCTTGGGTAAAGAACCTTTACGGAAAGAAAGGGAGGGTACGGATAGAAAACCTGTCTCTCCGGATTCTGACACGGACGGGTTCACCTAGGCCCTTCTCTTTAAGTGTTTCTAGGAAATGTGCCTAGAAAACTGTCATTACGATCTTGGTGTATCTAACATATGAAAACGTCGATGAAATGATTGAAAAAATGCAGTAGGCACAGTAATGCTCCTTTCTAGTTGGGCATAAACGAGTCACAGTCCAGCTGAGAGAAGCAGGGGTAACTGTCAAATGGATTGCAGGAAGGGGAATCCTGGCTCCACTTTTTTCTCTGGGGGGATCACAGAGCCTTGAGTTCTGGTCCAGACTTGGCTCTTGGTGCCATTTACTAAGACAGGCAGAAGGGCAAGCTGTGGAAAGGGCTGATTGAGACCTTGAGTGCATAAAGTGCATAAAGCTGGGAGGAATTTCAAATGCCTTGGGTGACAGAACCAAGATCCCCAAATTAACTCTGCTGACCCAGAAAAATGGGAAAAATTTAGCAAAATGAAAATTCAAAGAGAAGACCTTGGGATTGAACCCGGCTCCCAGCCCCTCCTGTGGAGGAAATTAGAGAGAACTTGAAAGCCTTAGGAATCCATCAACCAGGCCTCTAAGGGTTGCCTGGAAGGTTCTGAGAACCTGGGGTATGTAGATCCAATGTAGGCCTGTAAATGGATGTGGTTTCTCCTCTGCACTGCTCAGGGACCAGCACTTCCACACCCACAGGGATGGTAGGTCCCAGTAGCCCAGGACAGGGCAGCCCTGAGCCCATGGGTGTGCACCCAGGCATAAGAGCTGCCCAGACCTAGTTCCCAGCCAGACCTACCATCTCTCCTGTCTTAGTTACTAGCTCAGTTTTAGGGCATAACTTGTTTTTTGGGTTTTATTTTTTATTTGTGGGGGATTTTTTTGTTTATTTGTTTGTTTTTTGCATTTAACTTTCTGGCTTTTTTTTTCCTTCAAGGGAGGGCTCAGAAACACCAAACTAACACAGATTCCTCTGAATTTCCTACACATTGTTGAGTTTCCTCTGGGGCTCTTAGGGGAAAGAATCCTAACAGGTTTTTTTGGAGGGGGTGGGAGCACTCTCAATGATTAAAAAAATACATGTCCTACCCCCCCCCCTTTTTTTTGGTAATGAATCAATCGTTCTTAGAGTCAGATGCATACCACCTATCTACCTTTTGGGTTGAAAAAGTGGCTTTTTAACACAGGGTCACCTGGAACCTGACTGAACAGGACATGCTTTCAAATTTCAATAAACCAGGGAAGGAGGGAACTTGGATTTCAGGGACTTAAAGGAAATGGCAGGAACCTGCCTGTGAACTCTTAATTACTGTATTGAATGTTGAAACTCACGATTATTTTTAATGAGCTAGGGTAATGGATCCAAGGTTTGAAAATACCAAAATTGCTTAACTGGGAATAAAGGCATAGTGCATATTCGAAAGGCAATTTTTGATTTCTGCTCTGGGATTCTTATGAAAAAGGTCTTGGACATACGGACCTCAGATCAGGGGCTGGTGAGGTGGTCTCTCCTCCCTAGAGACCCTTCTCTTTTAAGGAATGTTCACAGTGAGGTCTGAGGATGACTTGCCTTTTATTTTTTTATTTTATTTTATTTTTTTTTTGGTGCAAAATGGTGGTTTATTAAGGCATGGTGACAGCACCTGTGGGCAGGAAGAGCTGCTGCCCCTTGCCTTTTAGACATTGATCTGGATTCCAGGGGGAAGGCAGTGGGAATGGGGGCACGGGGTGAGAGGGAGGAGTTGCCGGAGGTCTCCTGCAATTTGATCACAGGAGGTTTTAAATATTCCTCTCTGCCACCCCCCCACCCCCCCCCACCCCCCCACCCACGACCGGGCCTGGCCCAGGCTCCCAGAGGGGCTTCTCCAGGAATGCTGCTGTCTGGGCAAGGGCTAAGTACTGGGCGCACAGTGAAGGCAT
>PISX010011263.1:0-66157 GCA_004024625.1 Mellivora capensis | reverse complement strand
GCCCTTCTTTTCACCACATCTGTATCTTTGGGGTAAATACCCAGTAGTGCAATTGTAGGGTCATAGGGAAGCTCTATTTTTAACTTCTTGAGGAATCTCCACACTGTTCTCCAGAGTGGCTGCACCAACTTGCATTCCCACCAACAGTGTAAGAGGGTTCCCCTTTCTCCACATCCTCTCCAACACACGTTGTTTCCTGTCTTGCTGATTTTGGCCATTCTAACTGGTGTGAGGTGGTATCTCTATGTGGTTTTAATTTGAATCTCCCTGATGGCTAGTGATGATGAACATTTTTTCATGTGTCTGATAGCCATTTGTATGTCTTCATTGGAGAAGTGTCTGTTCATATCTTCTGCCCATTTTTTGATATGATTATCTGTTTTGTATTTTTTAATCAAATTTGGAATTTTTTCAGTCCTAATATCTGCAATAATTTTTTTCCTGACCCCAAATCTCTTCTTCCACTCCTACTGTGACTCCAAATTACATGTACATTAGGACCATGTACATATGGTCAGGTATAGTTCACAGACAAGTCACTGAAGCACTATTCATTTTTTTTTCAGTTCTTCTTTTCGCTTCAGTTTATATAGTTTATTTTTCCCTTTTCTACTAATTTAATAGTATTTTGTTATGTAGTGAATAGTCTGTTAACTGTAGTATATTTTTTTAGATACTATGTTTTTCATCTAGAGAGCTCATTAGAACCCTTTTACATTTTTCATTTCTCTATTATATTTTCCCTAATTATAGGTGTATATATTTTCCTTTATATCCTTGAACATATTTTTCTAAAGATTTATTTATTTTAGAGAGAGTACTCCTGTGCTAAACACAGTGGGAGCAGCAGAAGGAAATCTTAAACAGACTCCCCGCTGAGCAAGGAGAACAATGTGGCCCTGGATCTGAGGACCCTGAAAACATGACCCAAGCCAAAACCAAGAGTCAGTGGCTTAACTGCCTGAGCCATCCAGGCACCACTATATCCTTGAACATATTGATAATAAGTATTTTAAAGTCCTTACCTGATCATTCCATCATATCCATAATTTAGGGATAGGTTTCTACTAAATGATTATTCATTTAGTTATGGGACATATTCTTCTGATTATTCAAATCTCTCATATATTTTAGTTGTATTATAGACATAATAGATGCTACATTGTTATATGACTAGATTTTGTTGTCTTCTTCAATAGAATACTGTCTTTTGAGACACGTGAGTGGCTCAGTTGATTAAGCGTCTGTCTTGGGCTCAGGTCATGGTCCCAGAGTTCTGGGATCCCGTACAGCATCAGGCTCCTTGCTCAGCAGGGATCCTGCTTCTCCCTCTGCTTGCCACTCCCCTTGCTTATACTGTCTTTCTCTCTGACTAATATATAAATAAAACCTTAAAAAAAAGAATATTGTATTTTGATCTGAAGGCAGTACATTTCCATGTAGCCTGCTTAATCCTTTTAAGTCTTGCTGTTATGATATGTCAGAGTGATTCCAAAATATCATTTACTCCAGAACTAATTTAGTCCTGCTTCTGGAGCATGGACTTTCTAGGTTCTCTACTGCACATGCCAGGTATTCAACAATGTCCTTCTGCTTTGACTGGATGGAACAAGACTGATCTCTCAGCATTGTAGAAGTTTAGGTCAGCTCACAAGTCCCCAGTATTTTTTTCTTTCTCCAGGGGGTATTCTTGCTGAACCATATGGAATTTTACTCTGTACATGCAGAGATTGATTTTTGGCCAAAGAACCAAGTGTACCTTTATGCAGATTTCTGACCGTCATTCCCTCTATAATTCTTGTCCCCACTGTTCCTCTTCCACCCCACAAATTCTAATTTCCTCCTTAGCCTCAAACTCTGAAGTATGAATGCTTCACTCAGTGATAACACGAGGCTCTATCTGGTCTCTTCCTTCCTGCACTATAATCTGGAGAATGGTTCCAGGCAAAAATTCACTGCCTTGTGGTAGCACAAATGTCTCATTATGGCATGGCCACCATATTTCTTGTCATTTAGATGGAATTTCCAAGGCCAGCCTCAAAACAACTCATTTGCCTTTTCTATGCCATTGTAAAAGCTCTAGCCAGATGTTCTTCATCAAATTCGGTCTTGTAAGCATTTTATACTGTAGAAAAGGCCATTTTATCTTTTTTGCATTTAGAGTTCTCACTATACTCTTCAGACAGCAGTTGGTTTGGGGATAAGAAAATGAGCTGGAGACAAGCCTTCCAGTAGGTAATTAATCACTTGTAATCTGCACTTATAGACATTCACAGAAGGTGAGAGAGTCAAGTGGAGAAAGAAGTGACTTCACCATCTTTGCAGGGTTATTACAAATCCTGCTAAGGTTACACTCATTAAAATTGCTATTAACTTTTCTTCCCCCATCAGGATAGTTAATTAATTCTTCCTCATATTTTAAGATGAAGGCAATTAAGGAGGAAAAAAAATAAGAGTTATTATGTCCATACATAGGGCAAACTGATTCCTTTAGGAAGTTAGAAAAGCTTCCAAAAAAGACATATGAAAATAGAATTGTGATTATTCTGAGCCCCAGCTTAAAAGGCAGAAGTCATTAGGCAATGGGTATTTTTATACATCCACCTCACCAATTTGGCCTGAATTTCTCTACTGTTTTATTTTCCTGAATAGTGTTTTTCATTTTGACTTAGAAGATGCAGGTTTTACAAATATTAAGGTTTATATAATTTAAGGTAGACTTTTTAAGAAAAAGAATAAAGAATTTTAAGTACAAAATTGCTAGGATCGTCCCAGAACCCCGTGAAGGGCCAGGGAAAGTTGAGATCTTCTTTAGCAAACTGCATTTGTTTTAAATCTTCTTCAATGTCTACAATGACATTCATACTCCATTTTACCTTTAATGGTTTTATATTATTTATTATTACTTTATTCTTTATCCTTCCTCTTCTGTAACATTCATGTAACCCAGATGAATGCCCAAGCTTTGAGAGTAAAATAGCCAATATTTTTAAAGCATTTACAATGTGCTGGATAATCTTCTAAGTTATTCATGTATACTAACTCATTTAATACTCCTAACACTTTATGAAGTAGATACCATACTATGTTCTCCACATTTTATAGATAGGCACACTGAAGCACAGGGAAGCACGCAGCTCACTGAAATTGGCAGAGCTGGCTTCCAAACCCAAACCTGGGCTCTTAAACATTATACTCTTCTCTTTGATTTGTGGATGTGGAGTGCTGAAAGGACATACAAGATTTTGAGCAGCATACTGGGCCCCAAGGTATCAGGAATGTCTGAGTCTAAGAACCCCTCATCAAATGCTGACTGGTACATGCTGCACATTAAAAGCCCATGAGATCAAGAATGAGACTGCAGAGGACAAAACTAAGTATTTTATACCTTTTTCTGTCCAGGTAATACCTCACCCTACTGCTATTATCAGATATGAGTTGGTACGGTGATGGGAAAAGGCTGAACTACAATGGGCAGTGAAAGAGGTTGCATTTAGAGACTTCTTTGAATAAGCTATTGTGAGGATTTACTTTTTTGAGCCTTATCTGAGACGTCCCTTTGTCTACTTCCGGGACCCAGAAAAAATAATATATGATGTCAAAATTTTTTTCTTTAAATTAAGCAAGCTAAATAGATCTCTGACTGTAAAACATCATCCTAATGACTCCAGTAAAGCCAGAACAACTGTGAGAAACAAGTGTGAGAAACAGTCTTCAGTATCAATAAAGCAAGTAGGTGCAGATAACCAGCGCCCCTCTTCCTAATGTACTTCATATCAAGAAGTATTAGTGGCAATTATATGATGGCACTACCTACAAAGTAAGTATCTACATACAATCCTCAATATCCAGATGCAATTGGTCTCTGTAATTTGATGTCCAGCCAGAGTGGAGAAAGGCCTTAGGTGGGAGAGGGGAGTGCAACAGTGTGGGAAGTCTGGGGGAGGGGAGCGCAAAAAGAAGTTCCCAGTCTAGTGTGGCAGGTGGGATGCAGATGACTCTTTGGTGGAAGTAGAATTCAAGCTGAGACTGGAAAGATGAGAAAGATTAGGGAACTAAGAGGAAACAGGGTAAAGGAAGCAGTACATTTGAGAACTCTTGAGGCCCAAATAAGAATACTGGGCGGAAGCTAATTACAATGGAGCTTTGAGTGAGGCTGCAGGTGGCTAAAGGAGGCCGCCAGGGGGCAAGTTCAACAGAAGAGAGCTCCACACTGGAGCCTCAGCTCACTTACAAAAGAATTCAGCTGGCTCTTGGTGATTCCAACCATAAGAATGAGCAAGGTACAGCCAGACTCCTGGTGGGAAATCTCCCCCTCAGGCTACTACCTACAGCCTGACACAGTCCTCAGAAAAAATGAGGTCTGCCCAACTAACAGGCTGTGTCTCATGGCATTAACAGAAGCTTGCCTGACTTTCTTCAGAAGAAACCAGCAACCAGTCATAGGAAACAAACAAACAAACAAACAAAAAACAAAAAACCTGTCTCTCACTTAACACAGAAGTTGTTCAAAATAATTTCTGTAAACTCATCCTATTTTCTCATTTACTTGATTTAAACTCCTTAAATCATAATCATGTCCATATGGGAAGCCATTTGCAGGCAGAAATATTCATTTTAAAATTAATTTTTAATTATACAAATAATATATGAATATATTTTCCATATAATTAAAACATTAGACATAAATTTCTTTAACTTCTCTTAATTCTTTCCTCAGATGTAACCACTGTTACTAAATTTGCTATGTGTTTTTCCAGACTCTTTTTATATGTATTCACAGAAAATATGTAGCATTATTCTATGGGTGTTTCTTTTAAAGATACACATGAATAGGAGCACCTGTGTGTTTCAGTTGGTTAAGCATCCAAATCTTGATTTCAGCTCACATGATCTCAAGGTCTGGGATCAAGCTCCATGTCATCAGACTCTGCACTCAGCAGGGAGTCTCCTTGGGATTGTCCCTCTCCCTCTGACCTTCCTCTCTCTCTCTCTCTCTCTCCCTCTCTCTCAAATAATAAATAAATAAATCTTTAAAATATATGTGTATACACACACACACAAATAGCATCATATTGGACTGCCATTTTCTTCAGATAATTTTTCTTAGAGATTGAGCAATGCTTTGCACAAAATAAATGCCCAATAAACTATATAATGAATAACTTGATAATTTCAAAGACTAATGATTTCATGTTCCTCAGTGAAGTAGACTTAAGTCTGAATCCTAGCTTTACTATTTACTAATACTCTGACTTTGGGCAAATTGTAACTTCCTTTAAGCCATTTTTTTGTTGTTGTTGTTTTTACCTTTAAAAGGAGTTAATAGGGACGCCTGGGTGGCTCATTGGGTTAAAGCCTCTGCCTTCGGCTCTGGTCATGATTCCAGGGTCCTGGGATCGAGTCCCACATCGGGCTCTCTACTCAGCAGGGAGCCTGCTTCCTCCTCTCTCTCTGCCTGCCACTCTGCCTACTTATAATCTCTGTCTGTCAAATAAATAAAATCTTTTTTTAAAAATGGAGTTAATAGATTTATATCACAGAATACTGTAGTAAAGCAGCCAGAACAGTGTCTCCCCTAGGAAAAAAGAATGTTGACTCCATTTCTGCCTCCTCGTCATTCACCCATAATGCTCATTACATACTGCATTCCTCTCCTATTCAGGCAGGTGGGTGGTGGTCTATGAGCAAAATCTTCCAAAAGCCTCCTGAAAATGTCCACCTAGGTGTCCCAATCAATGTATCCAAAATTATGATGTTCCATCTTCAACAGACTTCTCTTCCTAAAGAACCTAGATCTACTAAGTCACATGGTCTGGTCTCTGCACCTTGAAAGTTCCTTCCATATCCTGGCCTCCTCCTTCCATCTCTACAGTTCAGATCCTCATTATAGCTTTTGGGATCAAAGTTCTAACCCTATGATGAATCTCTCAGTCTCTAACATCTTATATACTTATCCCAATTCTTCATCAGCCCTAATTACCAGTAACTCTATCACCGAAGAGTCAGCATCTTGAGCCTGGCAATCAGGGGCTCTTCACCAACTGGTTCCATGTGGCATTTCCAAATTTGTTTCTCATTTCCCATATACTAATAGCTTCAACAAAATCAACCTCTTTCTGCTATTTCCTGTGCTTTCCACTCTCTGTGTCTTTGCTCATGCCGCTCCCACTATCTCAAATACTCATACCCTCCTATATTTAATTCTACTAAGACTATACTTAGATATACTATAGATATAGTGAATTTAAAAACAGAATTTAGAGCCAAATACTATACTGTAGTAGAGTCTATGGATATAGTGAATTTAAAAACAGAATTTAGAGCCAAACATACCTCAGCTCAAATCCTTAAATCCTCAGTTCTATCCCCAACTAGGTATATGACATATCTTTTTAATGTCTCTTTCACAGTTCTTAAACAGAGATGATAATTGAAGCTACTTCACAGAATCTGAAGAACAAACTAAGATAATGTATATAAACAATCAAGCAAACAATGTCTGCGAGGCAATCATCAACTGTCACTATCAGTACTATTTCAGGTCTACCTCAAATGCCATTGCTTCTGTAAGTTCCTCTCTGATCCTCAAGATACTTCTGAAAAGCAACAGTATTTCATTTGCGCCTCTTTCAAGATATTTAAAACTTTGTATCTTACTCTATAGTTTACACTTCCCTTGATCACAATTTTTTTAACCCAAAACTGCAATGGTTTTTCCAAAGAATTTTCACGTCTATATCGGCAGTATAAGAAAGTTTTAGAGTATCTGGGGAATAGAAAATAGATGTTACTAAAATGTTTTGATCTGTTATAAGGACTATGGCACAGACTACTACTTGAAATCAGAGCTACATTTTAAAAACTCAGAACATGAAGCCACTGTACACATATGAACTCCAACCTTCTTAAAGGATGGGGACTGGTTTCCTTTCTGAGCTCATCTATGCCACTCAATACAACATTCACAAAATTGGTACAAATGAAGCCTTGTTTGTGGTAAAAGAATGAAATAAACAACAATACCCTCACATAACATTTTAAGTAGATATTCTTTCCAATGCTAATTGTGTCTCTTCAAGTCCGCTATCTAATCAATCAAAAAATAACATTACATTAGATAATGTTCGCAAGTTAGCCAGATGGAAAGGTTTATCTGACTGGGTTGGAGGAGAAATGAATTTTCACAAAGCTTTTCTGGTGACGTAAATGCTAATTTTGGTGGTCCCAATGACTCTTTATATTTTTTTTAAAGATTTTATTTATTTACTTGACAGACAGAAATCACAAGTAGGCAGAGAAGCAGGCAGAGAGAGAGGAGGAAGCAGGTTCCCCGCTGAGCAGAGTCCGATGTGGGGCTCGATCCCAGGACCCTGGGATCATGACCTGAGCCGAAGGCAGAGGCTTTAACCCACTGAACCACCCAGGCACCCCATCTTTATATTAATGATGATTTTAAATATAGCTTCAAAACCTCTAACTATGGGGAGTAGCATTTTAAAGAGTGATTTGGCAAAATCTTCTATCTTAAACCTTCTAAAATAATCAGGCATTGCTTACTGACCAAGTAACACTTTAGTACACTGAGGTTTGTTTCCTTCTTTAAGAAAATAAGTCAAAAGCCATAACAAAATTTTAAATGTTACCTTGACTCTATTTACTTATTGTACTTCCTTTTCATGAGCACTGAATGGAAAGCAATGCTCAGAATGTTCTGTTGCAGATAGATATGTCTTGCAACATTTCACTTCTTGGAACCTGGAACCATAGAGCAAGCATGTCTCCTGGAAGAGGGAAAAAAAAAAAAGCAGCAATAAACATTTGTGTGATGGCTTAACAACAGCTGAACAATTTGTGCCATGACGTTATCAGAAGATAAGAATCTTAGCAATCAGTATAAATAGTAAATCCTAATAATGTATAGTTTATATATACACACACATACGTAATCTGTGTGTATATGTCTTATTTCAGTATGCTCACCTAAACCACTGTATATTATCTCTGCCTTTATTACATAATCCATATTACAAAATTCAACATGTAATTATGTAAGCCAACCCTATAAACTACTAGGTGTTTTCCTGAAGAAGTGCTTTAAAATGTAAATCCTGAGAAAAGGGATAGTCACCTTTAAAAAGTTAAGAGCTATGTTTCAACAGAGCCTTCACAGGTTAACAGAGAAGTGTTGGTAAGTACCTTTATTTTGTCATGTCTTGCCTTTCATGGGTATGAAGCTGAGCATAAACAGCAGGTCAAGTATAAAAAAAGATTCTACTGAGTAAAATCACCACCACCACCACAACAAAAAAGCTGCCATGTTAGAAGTGTAGTGCATAAGAAATTATACAATCGTTCCGCTCCAACCATATGATCTCACTCATATGGGGAATTTAAGAAAGAGAACAGATGGGAAGGGGAAGAAGAAAAAAAGGAGAGAGGGAAGCAAACCATAAGACACTCTTAACGACAGAAAACAAACTGAGGGTTGATGGAGGGAGGTGTATGGGCATTGGCTAGATGAGGGATGGCTATGAAAGAGGTCACTTGTGATGAGCACTGGGTATTATATGGAAGGGATAAATTACTGAATTCTACTCCAGAAACCAATATTGCACTGCATGTTAACTAAGTAAAACTTCAATTAAAAAAAAAATCATTCCACTCAATTTCTGATCCACAAAACAGTAATTAAAATAGAAGACAAAACTAGGACCGCTCTTGAGACTCAAACCTTGAAAGACAACAATACTTCTGGCCAACTCTCTTCTCTAAAACAGTTAACAAAATCCAAAGAAAAGTCAAGGGGTACTTTAATTCCAGGAATGGCAAAGCTTTGCCTTAGATAAGCCCAATGGCTAGATACCTACACTGTAGCAAAAGAGAGACTCACAGTTCAATATTTAGAGCAGAAATTGTATATATTAAGTGTTCATAAAATGAAAGATTGGTGAGAAACGGGCCAAATTGTATACTTCAGTTTTTATACTTCCATGAATATTGCTGTAAATTGTATATAAATGTTTCATATGTTAGAGATTAGTTCTTTGTTATGCTTCTTTAAAGATAATTCCATTTTCATACAAAACGCATATTTTTTGAGCTTAAAAGAACTAGAAAACTACCTAATCTAACCCTCTCATTTTACAATTGAAAAAAAAAAATTCCTGAATATTTAAATGTCTTATCCAAGGTCACCTTCTTGGAGATGGGGTTGGAACAAGTGCTTGCCTCTTTAATTTAAGTAGCACACTATGTAGCACTGAATGGGTTTGTGCATAGGCCTTAGTCGCAATCATTACATATGTGAATTTGAGTAAGCCTCAGTTTTCCTGTATAAGGGTGATAATTGTATTTACCTTGTAAGATCACACTAATCTTCATAAAAGTGATATAATGTTCTACAAAGACATTTAAGATGGCTGATACATAGTAAGTGTCCAATAAGTACTACTATATTAGCCATTATTATTCTGTTGAAATCTAAAACTCCATCAAACCTAAATGGGATGTCTACCATTTAGATCGGCATTTCTCAATCCAGCTTCATAAAGGAATATCCTAGGAGTTTCCTTAGAAATATAGGTCTTACCCCATATATAAATTATCTGAAATTCTAGGGAAGCATCCTGGGATTATACTTTTTAATAAATTCTCTCAGAGAATTTTGATGCAGTACAGTCGGTAGTGGCTCACAGATCAGCATTTGGGAACCACTGGCAAGATTACAGAGATATGATCCAGGAACATTTTTCTTTCCAAAGAGATATCCAAATGGAAAGCCTAGTGGTCTAGAAAGAAATAAGACTAAAAAATAGCCCCATAAACCAAAATAAATAGTGACTATCATACCTATCATCAAAACAGCATGAAGAAATAACCAGAAATTCTGAATGCTCAATTTCATGCCTACAAACACCACCATGATTTTTTTAGATAGCTCAGTAGTTAGCCTCCTAAATACTGTCAACATCAAGGAGACACTCATCTCTAGGTCTTGGGACCCCAGGAACGTAGCATTAGCCATTATTTGGTTCTTATTTTGATCATAGAAGACATTCTGAATCAGAAGAGGGAGATTCTGGCTTCCATAGTTCTCAGACAGCAAAAATCTGTAAACTGATTAACAGTTTAAAAAACACAGAAGTAATACAAACAACATTGCTAAGTTCTAGGTGAAGTAGAACATCTCTTCATGAAGAACTGAATTTGGAAGACACATAGAGAAGAGAAACATAGATCTCTGTTATTAACATAAATGTGAATAATAAGAGTATTCTGGACAAGGATGAAGCTCAGAAGTGGAGAAGGCATGGCTAGAGGAGCAGGAACAGAATATACCCAAAAATATCACCTCACCACCCACAATAACCTGATTAGGAGGCACTGGCAGTCAACCACAACTTTGTAAAAAAGGTGAATTAGGAATACTAACTTGTAGGAAAGTTTACATATCCCACTCCAAAGAATGAGTCCCCTCTTTCCAATGATATTTTTGCAATTCTTAATTAAAGGCATCTTTAAAAGAGCCGCAGCAAGTACTGTCAGGCCATGTACCTGAACTAGGAAGATCCAAGAGCCGTCCCCAGTCACTAGACTGATATGATAAAAGGGCTGATGAAGAAAGCAGCACCCTAGGGCCCAAACAAGACTGTTCCTAACTTAATAAACAGGTCCTTACATGATACCTTCTCCTAACCTCTTTCAGGTCCATGCTAGGATAACTAGATCATAGGAAAAGAAATTTTTAAAAAGAAGGTTATATTCTGTGCTAACACTATTCTTATGATGTGTCAAAATATTTGGAGGCAGAATTATGTGAAGGAAGGAAATTCTATTGTTGTAGTATTATAAACATCCAGCCATGAGGTAAGCTATTGGATTAGGGAAACAAAAACGGAGAATATAAGGACTAAAGTAAGAGATACCAAGGTGAAATGAGACAAAGTTGGCTAAATTTATCCACTTCTCCATGTTATGATGAGTAGCGAATTGGAAGAAAAGAAAGGAAAGAACAAGGTTATACAGAACAATAAGGCCTTGGAAGTGTTTACTAAGAACCATGATTATAAAATATGCTCCTTAATATATTATACATGAAGAATGCATCTACAGGGCGCCTGGGTGGCTCAGTGGGTTAAGCCTCTGCCTTCAGCTCAGGTCATGATCTCAGGGTCCTGGGATCGAGCCCCGCATCAGGCTCTCTGCTCAGCAGGGAGCCTGCTTCCTCCTCTCCTCTCTCTGCCTGCCTCTCTGCCTACTTGCTATCTCTGTCAAATAAATAAATGAAATATTAAAAAAAAAAGAATGCATCTACTCGTGCACATCATTTCCTGTACCCAAAGGATTATACTGGCTAGAGCAAGTACCATGCAAGCAGATGATGTGCAGATATAAGAAAGTCTCATGGGACAATAAGAAGGCACTTAGCAAATGACAAGAAACCTAGACTCAACTTCTAATATAACTTGCTGGACGACCTTTATAATTCAGACTACAGTTTTCATCATCTACTACATTAGGCAGTTGAAATAAATCATCTTTGGGATCTATAACAAATGAATGCAAATTAAGAACAGTTTAATAAAAGGTTGGTAACCCAAAAGCTTATAGTAGCCAAAAAGGCAATATAAATCAATAATGTTAGCCAATATAGAGTTACAGAGACTATGGCACACTACAGGCAGCTACTATCGAATGCCCCCCAATCCTGACAGATGGGAATATGGGCCCTAGATTGTGAAGCTTTCAGATATTTTTCTAAGAAATTGTAATACAGATACCCTGAATATGACTATATAAACTAAATAAACCATATTTGTAGTTAAAAACCTTCCCACACACAAAAAAATTTCCAGGCACATACACCTTCACTGGGGGGAATTCTACCATACACTTAAGGAAAAAAAAAAAAACCAATTATACACAAACTTTTCCAAGCTATTAGAGAGAATGGAATACTATGGAATACTTCTAGCAGTAATCTTATAATTAAACCTGACCAAAAAATTACAAGAAAACTAAAGATCAATATCTCTCTTGAACACAGATGTGAAACTTCTGAACAAAATTTTAGCAAATTGAATCCAGCAACATAGAAATGAAAATATATTATGACCAATTTAGATTTATTCCAGGAATGTAAGCTTGATTTAGCATTTTGAATCCAATCATTATAATTTACAATATGAACAATCTTAAAAAATAAAACCAGAGGATTCAATATATAGAGAGAGAAATCACTTGACAAAACCTAATATCCATTCTTAGAAAAATCTTGGCACACCAGAAATTGAACTTCCTCAATCTGATAAAGGGTGCCTATTAAAATCTACAACTAACCTCACACTTAATATGAAAGACTGGGTGTTCTCCTACTATGATTAGGAAAAAAGATAAGAATGCAGTTCTTAACATTTATATTCTTTGAGCTGGAGGTACTAGCCCCTGCACTAACACAGAAAAATAAAAGATATCCGGTTTGTAAAACAAGAAGTAAAACTGTCTATTCTACAAAACAGCATGATCATCTACATAGAAAACCCACTGGAATTTGTACCAAAAACCATTAGAACTAGTAATTAAGTTCAGCGAGCTCACAAGATACAGAGCTAATATACAAAAATAAAAAGTAATTCTTTTTAATAGACATGAATGATCAGAAATTTTTTAAAAAGCAACATTAATAATAACATTAAAAATTGAAATATTAGAGATAAATCCCAGAAGTGTATTATGCAAGACTTTTGGTAAAACAGTGTTGAAATTTTAAAAGACCTAAATAAATGGAAAGATATAACATGTCCATGGAACTAAAAACTCTTGTTTTCAAGGTGCTGGTTCTGTCCAAATTGATCTATAGATGTAATATAATCCCAATCAAGCTCCTGGTATTTCTGGTAGGATTTGACAAGCTGATTCTAAAAGTCACACAGAAATTCTAAGGACTAAGAATAACCAAAACAATTTTACAAAAGAACAAAGTTAAAAGATTTGTGCTACCTGATACGAAGACTTATTATAAAGCCACACTAATCCAGACAATATGATATTGGTGTACAGATACAGACAAATATATCTGTGGAATAAGACAGAGTCTAGATATAAAACTACACATATATACATAATTGATTTTTAATATGATACATAGATTCAATGAGAGAAGGATAATCTTTCAACAAATAGTGCTGGAATAACCACATATCACTATGCAAAAAAGTGAACTTCAATACATATCACACACCATATATAAAGTTCAACTCAAAATGGATTTTAGGTCTACATATGAAATGTAAAGCTATGAAACTTCTAGAATAAAACATGGCAGAAATTCCTTAAGTTATGCAAATACTTAATAGATAGAACTTCAAAGAACAATCTATTAAAATCTATTAACAAATCTATTAAAATCTATTAACAATCTATTAAAAAATTGGACTTCTTCAAAGTCAAAAACTTGTGCTCTTTGAAAGATGTTATTAAGAAAATGAAAAGACAAGCCACAAATAAGAATAAAGTATTTCCAAATAATTTTCCTGGTGGACTTGTATTCAGAATATATAAATAACTCTCAAAACTCAATAATGAGAAAACAGCCCAATTTTTTAAATGGGCAAAAGAAGATAACAGGGAAGGCAAATAACCACAGGCTATTACACACTCAATATCATCAAATATTAGGAAAATGCAAACTAAAACCACAAAGATATAGCACTGCACAACTCTTAACAATGATTCAATTGGAAAGACTCTTCCAAACCAAGTTTTGGTGACAATATGAAGGAATTTAAACTCTAACACACTGCTTGTGAGAACATACAATAGTACAACCACTTGAAAAAATATTTGGGCAATTTCTTAAAATATTAAGCATATACCTATGTTATGGCCCAGCTAATCTACTCCAGCCTGAAATCATATGCTCAAAGAGTTCTACACAAATGTTCAAAACAGCTTTATATAGAGCAGCCAAATATTAGCAACAACCCAAATTTCCATCAACAGGTGAATGGATAAAAAATAACATCATCATATAATCAAAAACTCCTCAGCAACAAAAAGGAATAAACTATTAATACATGCAATAACTGGATGAGAATAAACTATGCTAAGTGAAATAAGCTGGACAAAAACAGTACAAATGGTATTATATTCATAGGAAATACAAACTGATCTACAGTGATATAAAGCAGATCCACGGTTACTGGGGGATGTGGAAAAGCACAGGGAGGAACAGAAGACGGGTTTTGAAAGCATCATCAGGAGATAATAAATATGAGTATAAACCAGTTAATTGAAAGACAAAAACATAAGAGAAAATATCAAGATCAAGGGAAAAAAGGCCCAAAGGAGATGTATTCATTAAAAAATGATACAATTATGATTTGACTAAAATTTTTTAGAAGAAAGTATTATGAAAAATATTATTCCATCAAACATGGAAGTGTAGAGAAATGGTCTAAAACTGAGTCCAGAAGAAATTCAAAATATGTATTTAATGATTATGTTAAAGAAATGAAATCAATGGGACGCCTGGGTGGCTCAGTTGGTTGGATGACTGCCTTCGGCTCAGGTCATGATCCCGGAGACCCGGGATAGAGTCCTGCATCGGGCTCCCAGCTCCACGGGAGTCTGCTTCTCCCTCTGACCTTCTCCTCGCTCATGCTCTCTCACTGCCTCTCTCTCAAATAAATAATAAATAAAATCTTTAAAAAAAAAAAAAAAGAAAAGAAATGAAATCAGTACCTCTCCATAAATAGACACCCACACACACAGAGATACTTGGCCTATATGTATGTAGAGGTAAATGCTGTCAAAATTCAAGTACAGATAGATAACTTTTGATCTATACAAACTTTTCCAGAGAGTAGGGGAAAAAGGGAAACTCTACTTTACAAGCTTAGTATATAAGCTATCAATATCAAAATCTGATGTATGAATAAAACAACATAGGTGAGGGGAATAAAAATTCACTTACGATAAAATACTAAACACTATCAGCAAACCAAATCAGCAAGCATTTTTTTTTAAGTCATGTTCAAACTTAATTTAACCCAGGAATTCAGGAACAAAAGAAAGAAAATCTAACAGCATAATTCAGGACATGACAAACATTAAGGATAAAAATTCCCTTAATAGATGCAGCAAGGGAATTTGCAAAAAAAAAAAAAAAATCAACATTCATTCATGATTAAACCACAGAAAAATATATATTCAAAACAAATTTAAAAACTCTTCTCAAATTAGGAATAGAAGGTAATGTCCTCTGTCTAATGAAGGTCATGGAAAATGTCATAATGGTAGAACTTTAGAAATCAGCTTTTTAACATCAGGAAGAAATAAGGATGCCCACCCCTGCAGCTTCTATTAATCACTGTATTTGATGTCCTCGCCAGTACAATATCAAAAGAAATGTATCTCACTTCAGTTACTGACTCATTTTTCTGCTCAGCTTTATAACAGAACTCTTTTTAAACTGTCTATATTCTCTTTTCCTAATTTTTTCTTCTCACACGTTTCTTACATGGAAATAAAACCACCTAAATGAGAACAAGCGAGAACTATTCAGTCAGAACTTCCTGTGACAAAGGAGTCAGCCACCACCAGTAGTCCTCAACAGAGACTCACAGGCAGACAGAGGAGTGGGAAAGCTTTACGGAAAAAGCAAGGGCTTCAAGTGTGCCACGAATGGAGGCTGCTGGGGAGGAAGGGAGGAAGCCACAGGCAGGCTAACTAGAAGCAGGATGTCCTATATCATGGCTAGAGGTGCCTATTTGGCTTTCTCTAATTAGCCCTAAGTTTGAAACAAAAATTAGGGAAGCTGCCAGTTATTAATTAAGTCCTGGCCATTTGTCACTGTCACAGGGGTTATTGTTTAGTTGCCTCAACTGCTTGCTAGAAATAGTGGTCTTTCTACAATTTGGACTTGAAGGTAGTAGGCTGACTTCTGGGCTGCTTAGTTTAGACAATGGATTGGTTTCCTGGACTGTTCGCTGCCAAATGTGGATCAGAAACCTATGTTTACATATATTCTGGCTGATAATAATCCATTTATATATTCAGTCTCTTAGAACTCACTTCAAAATCATACCTTTATTCCATCACTCCCTTGAAACTGCTCTTGTCAAGGCTGTCAGTGATTAATTTTGCTAAAGCCAATGGTGAATGTTCACCCTAAACTTCATCTAATTTATCCACAGCATTTGAAAATTAATCTCTTCCTATTCCTGGGAACAGTTTCTTCACATGGCTTCCAGAATATCACACTTTGATTTTCCTTCTACCCTACTATTTTGTTCACCTCTGTATCCCCAGTTTCTTGGACAATTTAGGTTTATAGGAGGTGCTCAATACATATTTGATTTTTTAGAATTTAAAGAGAATCTTAAAGAGCCTTGCAGCTAATGTTTAGAAATGAGGAATATAAATCCTGAAGAGGTACAATTTCTTACCTTAATTCATACAATAGGTTAACAAAAGAAAAAGAATTATAACCCAAATCCCTGAGTTCACCTCAATGCTCTTTGCAAATATAAAGGGCCACCTCCATCCAATGTTTTGATTTCTTTCACCTTATTCTCATCTTCTGGTCTGACGAGATGTATCCTATTAAAGTGGCACCTTATACAAATTGTAGGAATAACCATGCAAATCATCCTCCATTTTAGGAGGAAAAAATACGTTATCAGCAACAAAAAGATAACATCTGGGTTTCTGAGTCTAAGCATTTTATTGATCGATATTTCCCAACTGGGAAAATGTACATCTTAGTTTACTGTGTTCATTTAAATTCACCCCTTTAAATATAGAACTCATGTATTCTTAGCACATAAGTCTGTACCTGGCATATAGCAGGAGCTCAATAAATGTCTAGTGGACAACTGAAAGATGAATGAATGGTTGAATGATCTCTCTTAGATTGAAAGCTATTGTGAAGATGAAATTCCCTAATTAGAATTTAAAGTTTAACTGTGGGAACCAACTGTTTCTGAATTTAGGAAATCAGAATTTGTTAACTGGATCTATTCTCTTGTTCTGATCCCTTAGGCAACTTTTCACAAATCCCTGTCCTGCTCCTGGTCTTTGCCTTTACATTTAAAATAGTGGACTGAATGTGCTTCTCTAGTATCATAATTCTATTCAAGCAGTATTTTTAAAGTCCTTGCAAATCCTTAAGTGAAAGGGGACACATTCACCAAGAATTATTATTTTATAACGGCACAGAAGAGAAGGGTTCTTCACATCAGTGTGCAAAAACAGCCATTTCAGCGTCTTGCTATCTCTGCCCCAGTTTTCTAAATCAGCCAATAATAATTATTCCCCATAAATCAGACCTCCCTGAAGTTTTCTTCTTCTTTACAGTTGCAGCAAGCTGGCTGCTTTTCTCTCATTACATTTTATGTCTTTGTTTTGTTTGCTTAGGCCCCTTTCTTCCTACCATCGTAATTCTCACCGTGTCAGAAGATGCTAAATTTATGGGTGGAAAAATGTTGGTTTCTAACAGCTCTTAATAAAAAATGTATCCTAATTACAAAAAAAAAAGGAATTAAAAATCAAACACTCTACTGTTTGCAAGGACCAATCTACTTGCAAATTTTGACAAACAACCTGTGAAGTGGCAAATGACCCTGAAGAGAACTCTATTCCCCATTTCATGGCCACTCGATCTACATGCAGCAACACTCAATAAGAGCATTCTTCTATATTTCTGAGAGAACTTATTCTATACACATGCTTTACATCCAGTAGGAAAAAAATAAGAAGTATAATAGGGAAAGCAAGGCCAAGTCCAGCTTCTCAAATACTAATAATATCTCTAGACCAAAACCTGAAGATGCAGACCTCTAACCTCACAGAGAAATACTCAGGGATCAAAGAAACAAAACTCATGACTGATTGCCCTAACGCATTATTTAAGCAGAGGGAATGGTTATATAACCAGTTCTCTGAGAGATTAAATATCAATTAAACATTGTGAAACCTGTTTCTGTTCCAATTAATCCTCCCTCTTTTGTACCATCACTGTATATTGGATATATTATATTACCATGTTTATCACTCTGAGTTGAGACACATAAATATCTTCTCTACCCCTATTAGACTGAGAACACTTCAAAAGGTCCAAGAATTCATCATTTTTGATCACAGACACTGGCATAAAAATAGGTTACAAATGTGTATTTATTGGGTACATGACTTTAAAGGGAACCTGCCAATGTTCACTCATTAAAGGACAACCAAGGTAAAGACAAAATTGCTTTTACTAATTTCCCAATTTCACTCTAGTAACCAGAATCACACCCACAAGTTCCCTATGTGTCCTCCCTCCATTTAAGCTACTTTTGATGGATCCAGCCAATTGGCAAATCAGAACATGCTAGGAAGATAAATCAATGTGTTTAAACTGATTAAAAAGGAAATGATATTTTGGATTCCAAAGCCCCCAACATCTAGTTATGATATTGTGATGCTTACTTAGCAAAACTAAATAGATTATTTTAAAGTGTTTTTACTGAGCTTCCACAAAACGTGAAAGGATAATCTGAGATTAAAGTGACAATATATTAATAACAAACAATTGTTTGAGGTGACGAAAAGAAAATTATAAAAAGACTCACTAAGAACAGTCCCATTAATAAATGAACAAAGATATGAAACTGATCAGCAGTAGCTGAATTATTGAGCCCCAAGCCCATCTGCTCCAGTTTTATGAGTCAAAAATCAAAACTGCCTGAACTGGTGAATACTCAATCTTCACAAACATCAGAGTCAAATTAAGGAAATTACCCAGCACACCAAAGGCAGCTCAGCACATCATCAAACCATTAAAACAGGAACTTTATACCAAAAAAGAGCCATACACACCAGGATCTTGTACAAATGGAATAATAATAGCCAGATGGAACAATACACTCTGATCGTAGGCAGCATGATCCTTGGCACAGTGAATATATGTCATGTGGAAAATCAGTAGGGGGTCATCATAGAATCATCAAAATGAGTCTCAGGAAATTCATCCTGAACAAAGAGAAGAAGAAAGGCCTTGGATTTTCAGAAGTCAAGATGACCAGATGATATGGGTATAATAGAAACATCAGGAAAATTGAAGTGGGACAGAGCCAGACACTAACAATAAATTTGCCACCTATTAGTTGTGGCATTAAATTGTTTGTTCTTCTGGTTTCTTGAAGAAAATCAGAGTCACAGCACCCACGTCACAGAATTGCCAGGATTAAATATTAGATCCTAATCTGGGGCAAGTCAAGCCTACTCCTTCGGAGACCCAGCCTGTAAAACACTGTCAGTTTTTTGAGAAAACATGAGAACTCCTGAATGGTGTCTGTCACATAACAAGTTTTCATCCGTAGTACTATCATCACTACAAAACCACTAGATTCCTGTCTTCTAATTTGTGCGATGTTCTGGACTTCAAGGTGGCCACCTGTGACAAGAGACAATGCTACGTGTTCAAGTCATTCCACCTCCTAGACACACAGGAGGCAAGTCCCTTAACCTCACACATATTTAGGTTGATGTCATGGGACTGGGTTCTGGTCAGTAAGATCCAGGCAGAAAGGATATGCCACGTCCAGGCCTGCCCTTAAAATCGCTTCCGGAAATGGTTTCACAACTTTCAGATGCTCATTTTCCATCCTGCTATATGTTAAATATTCCAACCCACACCCTTAGTAATATTTTTTGCAGATTCTATAACTTTCTGGTAATTTTTAATTAGTAAAACACAGTCCAACCCAGATTAAAATTTCAGCATTCAAAACTTTCCCCACCCCCTTTCCCAACACAAGCTACTCTGTGTGGCTCTGGCTTCCCTGAGTGGAGAAAGATCATGGGAATGGCTGCACACCCACCCTCACCCCACCAAGCTTCTCTGGGTAAACTCACGTTGGGGTCAGGGAGGAAGGGTGGGGATGTGGGGTCTTCTTCAATCTCTGTCCACCTCTAACCTGTAAGGATGCGTCCCTTGCCTCACTCTGGTTCATTCGGATTTTGTCTGATGTTTGTAACCTCCTTTGATGTTTTTGTCTTCACATCAGTGCACAATTTTCTTGACCATAAGTATTCATCTTCTCTCTGGCTCTCTCTCTTCTGTTCAGTGGAGCAACTACTGCTCTCATAAATCTTGCCTGAAGGACAAGCCGCCCTCTCTGTTCTTAAGGTTAGATGTCTCCTGGCAAGGCCTAGTAGCCAACTGAGCAGTCCTTGGCTGCCCGTTCTTCTCCAGCATCTGAACTCCCCTATGGAAAGCCCCAAAGGAACTGTTAGGTCTGAATCTTCTGAGGGCAAAAATGAATGGAATGTGGTACAGATAGCCCCTAAATTCTTCTCAAACACAACTCATCATAGTCCTCTGAAGTCTGTCAACTTAGGTTATACCAACCGTCTCCCACTTCCCAGATCCCTACAGTAAAATCAGGTAACAGTCCATAAGTTTATTAATACCCATGCCCACTCTCAAAAGAGTCATCCTATGTATTTGGGCGTCAGTACCAGAGAGTCAGCTGAACAAGTATTTCACCAAGGCATCATACAGATGGCTCTCTTTCTTTAGACATCCTGATTCTATGGGTGATTCTCTTGGAGCTGCTTCACTGGGCTCCCCTACAGTCCCAGAGGTTAGGAAAAAAAGCTTCTCTCTACAAAATATGACTGTCACCACGGGGTCAACCATTTGATGGATCCAGCCCTCACTCTAGTCCCCTTCTCATTTAGATTCCTGAGGGAGTGTGGGAAGATCAACCATTTCGTCCAATTCTCAAAAAACCTTCAGGGAGGTATTCAGCCTAGTGATAGGCAGTTTCTTATGGTTCTCCTTAGAAAACAGAGCACTTGAAGCCTCTTGATTTCAGCTTTGGCCTTAGTCGAATGTTCAGCACTGACAAAAGCAAAAAAAACTGATTCAAGACAGCATTAGCTTCGGGCCTCAATACCACATCATATACAGCATTCTTAAAGCCAGATTTCCAAGAAAAGAACATTTTATCTCAAGTATTTTACTATAAATATCTGTTTTCCTAATCTTGAAGAGCTTTATCTGATCTCAGTCTCTCTGAACTAGACAATGAGTTATTTCAAGGCAGGGATCCTATTTTACCCATTATTATGTCCTCAGAAACCAGAAAATCTTCAACATTCAGCAACTACTCAACAAGCCCTGAGTGAATGAGTGAATGAATGAGCTCACTTCAGCTCTCTGATTTCTTTACCTCTGCCGTAGCCCAGGTCATCTATGAAAGCAAAACCCAAGGCAAGGACTAAGACCTTGATGGGGAGGCCCATCAAGACCTGATAGGGAGACCAGAGTGGTGGAGGTCAGGAAACATGGGGAAGTGAGACAAGAGAAAATGGGGCACAGTGAGCAGCAGTGCACTACTTTGCCCTCCACTGCTTCACAGTGAGGCACAAGGAGACCCTGCCCATCTCTCAGCAGACATGTTCTTCAGCATGCAGGTCTTCTCCAGAATGTTGACAAAGAGAAGTCTACCCTGGGACAGGCATGTAAGAGCAGAAAAGAAGGGTCAATGATCTTCCCAGCTACCACTCCCACGGTAAAAGTCCCCTTCCTGGGAGCTGGCTCTCCCACGTATCTCAGTTCTGTCATTTGATCCTTTGATGCCAGCACAGGAAGTCTGGCTCTATGTCCCATGGTGTGGCACTATATCTGTCCAGAGGTGAAGGGGTAATTCAGGATGGATACATCTTGGAGGCTCAGGGCTTCTGGCCAGACTCCCATCTGCACGGGATGCTTGGCCAGGATACTGGGAGAGGCAGGAGCTGCAACACACTCTGGGAGGCAATCAACAGCTTCAGAAGAAAAGGATATGAGTGAAAAGTGTACAAGGTTTATATGTATTACATTCACTTACTACTTCTTCTCCTTTGAATTCACTAAGAAGAAAACAAACTATTCCATGACTTAGGCATATTCAGAGACTGCACTTCTCAGCAATTTGAAGATAGAGGACTGTAAATTCTACTTACTGCTATACCATTTCATGGTGCCTCTAACATGAGGATATATTTACCTTCTTCTGGCAGGAAATTAAGCTTTACTAGTTACCCACTCTGATTCTTGGAAGTTCTATTCATTCTGTGCTCAGAAATGGGAATGGAATTGCTTTTGATGAATTAAAGCAGCAGTAAACCCCTGCCTATTCCTGGACAAGCCAGGGCACACTCTGTCATTCTCTGGCTGCTGCAGAGATCTGCAATCTGCCAGGTCTTTTGGGGAGATCCTCTTGTTCATGTTTCATGTATCATTAGAGGGGTGGGTGATGCCAGGGTGCTTCTGCACCAGAGTTCAGAGGGGAGACAGGAGAACACAAACCAAACCTGGTATGGACAAAAGAAAGAGGGTAATACTGAAAACATGTAGAGCCTCAGTGATTTTCCCATTTATCTTTGGCTGATGGAAGAAGGTCTGCCACTAAGTGAAGGATGGGCCCACAGTAATGAAGCTGTCTGCGGCACTGAGAGCTGCTTGGCCATGGCACATAGTTCAGAAATACTCCAACTGCCTGGGTGTCAGAAGCCATCAATTGTCCCAGGCTCACCTGCTGGGCTCAGAGCCATGGACCATGGGGCTAAAACATCATCATTCTCCCAGATGAGATCTGCACTTACCTCTTTATCACCAGTGTCCCTCCCCTCCTCCCACCAAACATTTCCATTGATCAAGTCCTGTTATTTCTCTGGATACAGAGTCATGGAACATAGAGTAGCATCATCATTCTTCCTCGCAGTTCATTTCCACCAAGGACTTATTTCCTTTTCTTTCACATGAGGTACTGTCCAACAGTCCAGATATTTTGCCATCTATGTGGCCTGCATACAGAATGAGGGATACAGAAAGTTCAGGAAGCTTAGTTCTGAGCTAAGCAGTTCTCACCATCATTTCTGCCAGTTGGTCAAAAGGTCCTTCCTGTACCTCCACATCCACAGAGCCCTTCCTGACTAACCCACAGACCATAGGTTGAAAGAGCACCTGTTCTTTGAATTGGAAGCCACATGAGAGCTCATTCAAATCCAGGCACATATGCATATCAGGGATCCAACTGATGACAGTCATCCTGTTCTCACTTTAAACTCTTACAGTGAAGTGAGGTAGAGACAATCCCAAAACTATGACTTCATTGATGGAAACTGTTGATTGCTAAAAATTTTCTAATAATAGTGACCCAGCAACTGCTTATTATAACTTTCATCCATCAGGCCATGAAACATAAGCTGAATTATCCTTTAATAAAACTGACCCTTCAACATTGCATCAGCCAACTCCCTGGGCAGTCAAAAATCTATGTATAATTTTGTGTTCCCCCAGAACTTAACTACTAATAGCCTACGTTTGAATAGAAACCTTACCAATAACATAAACAGTCTGATTTATGCATTTAGTATGTTATATGTATTATATACTATATTATTACAATAAAATAAGCTGGAGAAAAGAAATTATTATTAAGGATATGATAAGGAAAAGACAGAAGACCATTCCATGGTCATGGATTGGAAGAATAAACATTGTTAAAATGTTCATTTTAACCTGGGGCAATCTATACTTTCAGTGCCATCCTGATCAAAATTCCACCAGCATTTTTCAAAGAGCTAGAACAATCCTAAAATTTGTATGGAATCAGAAAAGACCTTGAATTGCTGAGGAAATGTTGAAAAAAGAAAAAAAAGAAAAAACTGGGGACATCACGTTGCCTGATTTCAAGCTTTACTATAAAGCTGTGATCACCAAAACAGCATGATATGGGCACAAAAACAGACACATAGAACACTGGAACAAAGTAGAGAGTCCAGATAATGGACCCTCAACTCTATGGTCAAATAATCTTTGACAAAGCACGAAAAAATATACATTGGAAAAAAAGACAGCCTCTTCAATAAATGGTGCTGGAAAAATTGGGCAGCTCTGTGTAGAAGAATGAAACTCTACCATTCTCTTACTCCATACACAAAGATAAACTTGAAATGGATAAAGGACCTCAATATGAGGCAGGAATCTATCAAAATCCTAGAGAAGAACATAGGCAGTAACCCTCTTCAACATCACCCACAGCAATTTCTTTCAAGATATGTCTCCAAAAGCAAAGAAAATAAAACTGAAAATGAACTTTTGGGACTTCATCAAGATCAAAAGCTTCTGCACAGCAAAGGAAGCAGTCAACAAAACCAAGAGGCAACCCACAGAATGGGAGAAGATATTCGCAAATGACACTTCAGACAAAGGGCTGATATCCAAGATCTATGAAGAACAACTCAAACTCAACACTCAACAGATCATCACATCAAGAAATGTGTAGAAGACATAAACAGACACTTTGCCAAATAAGACATACAAATGGCTAAAAGACATATGAAAAAATGTTCATCATCATTAGCCATCAGGGAGATTCAAATCAAAACCACAATGAGATACCACCTTACAACAGTTAGAATGGCCAGAATTAACAAGACAAGGAACAACAAGTGTTGGAGAGGATGTGGAGAAAGGGGAACCCTTATACACTGTTGGTAGGAATCCAAGTTGATGCAGCCACCTTGGAAAACAGTGTAGAGATTCCTTAAGAAATTAAAAATAGAGCTACCCTATGGCCTGCAATTGATTTGGTATTGACCCCAAAGATACAGATGCAGTGAAAAGAAGGGCCATCTGTACCCCAATGGCCACAGTTGCAAACTGTGGAAAGAACCAAGATGCCCTTCAATGGATGAATGGATAAAGATATGGTCCATATATACAATGGAGTATTATGCCTCCACCAGAAAGGATGAATACCCAGTTTTTATATCAACATGGATGGGACTGGAGAGATTATGCTGAGTGAAATAAGTCAAGCAGAGAGAGTCAAATATCATATGGTTTCACTTACTTGTGGAGCATAAGGAATAACATGGAGGACATTGGGAGATGGAGAGGAGAAGTGAGATGGGGGGGTAATTGGAGGGGGAGACAAACCATGAGAGACTGTGGAATCTGAGAAAAAACCTGAGGGTTTTGGAGTGGAGGGGATGGGGGGATGGAGGGATGGGTGAGCCTGGTGGTGGGTATTGTGGAGGGCACGTATTGCATGGAGCACTAGGTGTGGTGCATATACAATGAATTTTGGAACACTGAAAATAAATAAAATAAAAATTTAAAAAAGAACATCATAAGGAAGACAAAATGCAGTTATAGTACTGTAGTGTATTTATAAAAAAAATCCACATTTAAGCGGATCTACTCAGCTCAAACCTGTGTTGTTCAAGGATCAACTGTATTACAGGCATTCACATGTTAGAGAATCCAGCCATCATTTCCCTTATGAGGACATCTCTCCTGTGGTCTAGCCCTAATCCCTTCTCAATTCCCATAAAAATGTAGTTTTCATAAACATTTTCTTCTAAATTCTCCAGCATCATCCTTTTTAAATATTAGATATGGAACAGTACCCAATATTTTGGCCATGATCTCATCAGTGAGACATAGAGTGGGACTCTCATTCTCATTCATCTCTTCCTTTTATTTCAATAAATAATATCCAAAATCACATTAAATATACAACATAGTAAAAGCTACATCATAATTTGACTCACAATAAGCTTATCAACTAGAGCTTTGCCAAGAAGCTTAAAGCAAGAAGGCTATGCCTTTTCCTAATCTGTAATGCAGTTGATTTTTTTTAACCTAACTATAGTATTTTATATTTACTCCCAATTAAATTATATATGGTTCATCATTTCAACTTAGTCCTCTCTCCTTGGATTCTCTCATCCAGTGTATTGACTTTCCCTTCTGGCTTCCTATAACTCCAAAATGTAATCAATGAGTTATATCTCATTCCAGTCATTGATAGAAACCCAGAACGTAGAGGTCTGAACCTAGAAATACCTCACAGAGAAAAAATTCAAAGCCAACACTAACACATTAGCCAATATTCTTTGAATATATATTTAGTTAATTCTGAACCCAAGTAATTCTATACATTTAGCCATCTTCAATTCAATCTACTAAATACTTGTGTAGTGTCTATGTCTACTATGTGCCAGAAATACGAACACAATAGAGTCTTTTCTCTACCCTTAAAAGGTTCACAGTCTAATTGGGAAATAATCACACAGGCAAGTCAACCATTCCCTATCATGGGTGTTATCACACCAGTGGACTTGGAGTCCCAGAGAAGCCCAAGAAAGAATACTGGACAGTATGTGAGGCTGCTGAGGAAACGTCAAAAAAAAAAATTGAAACGTTCTTCCTTCCCCCTTCCAAGTTTTACCTGAATTAAGGTTCAAGAATGTGAAAAGGTAGAGTCTTTTACTGTCATCCTGACAGCAAGGGTGGTGAAGGGAAGGCTGATTATATTTAGGTCTACCCAAGTAGAGGTCCATCTACACAGCCACCTCCCCTCTAGGTCCTTGGTTCCCCATCCTCCAGCTCTGGGGCTTGTGTCATAGGTCCCAGAGGGGGAGTTGCCTACATAGGATGAGGCATACAAGACACAGAGAGGCATCATTCATGCCAGGCTATCAGTGGACCATGGTGCTACTGAAAGGAGATCATAAAGGTCAATGGAAAGGTCAAGTATCAAAATGCCATGTGGCAGTTGTGGTAGGATGCTCACTAACTCTGCCCTCCTCATCCCAGGCCTCTACTCCTTAGTATCTAGTCTCTATGAGGAAAGATTTTATTTTTATATAGCAAAGTATTCTTCCAAACCTTTTTTTTAGCCAACAGTACTTTCTGTTTCCCTGAAGACTTAGACTTTTCAAACCCAAATTCAGGAACAAACTCTTTTTTCTGCTGCTTTTTTGATGTCCCATCACTTATTTAAAGTGATGTTGTAGACATCCTAACTGACTCAAGGAAGGCCAGTGTTGGAAAAGAAAAAAAAGGAAATGTTGGTTAGTATTCCAGTATTATCCTGCCTCGGGTGAGTAGGCAATCATGAACAGATGAGGAGAGAAAGAGCTTCTAAACAGAGAGTACAGCATGTGCAAAATACACAAGAAAGCACAGCTTATGGGCAATTTGTCCAGTATCTTACTAAAATGCGGGTATTTTCCATCTAGTACATTCCCCTAATCAAATCGTTCAATGACATCTGAACAAAGGAAATCAGATTAGTCTAGCTAGACTTTATTTGGAACTCATTGTTTTCAATAATTTTATCTTCTTTTCCAGAGCACTCACAATTCATCTCTAAATACTCTGTTCCTGAATTCAACTAGAGATTAATGTCACATTCATTGATGTGTTCTTTTCAGAATTCATCTTTTTCCCCTTTTCAAAAAACTGGTGATTTACCCATTTTGATCATCCAGCACTTTTTTCATTCCTGGAAAGTCTACAAAAATAATAATAATAATAATAGTAATAGTAATAAAAGGAAATTTTAACACATTCCTTGGGTACTTCCTATGTTGCAGGCACTATCCTAAAATGTTTGCACATATTAAATTCCAGGTTGGTAATCATGCCTTCCTGCCCTTTCCAACTTGAAGATCATTTCCTTTGTGTAAAACACAGAAGCAAAATAGACACTGAATCACTTACCTGCCTTTTATCAGTCAACCATAAACCATCTGCCCAAACCATGATCCCATCCCTTCCTTGTTCGTTTTGCTTTAAATATGGATAAATGAAACCCTCTGTTTTCTGTAACAAACATTTCACTAGCTGCACTGATTCGTCATAGTTTTGTCAATATTATCCCTGCAAGTTTGTTCTACTCTTTGGTATCCACCCTTAAAATGCATCACTATTTCTGTCTTCCATAAACGTACTCTTTTCCAAAGTCTGAACTACATGTCCATTATGAGAAGGAAATGGTTCCATTAATTATGCTGCATTCATGACATAAAATCATTTGCAACCATTAAAAAAAAATGAAGTAACTCGCTATTCTGACATGGCAAAATATCTACGATATTTTGTTGGATGAGGAAAATAAGTCATTAAACATTACATGCTCAATCATGTTTGAATTTTTTTTTTTAAAGATCTACAATTATCCTCTACTTTTCAAAAGCTTGTGTTAGGCCACTTGGCTTTTACAAAAAACCTATATTAGTAACTGTGTTTGCTGAATGAAAGGAATCAGAAGAGCATTCACTTTTACCGAGAAAGGCAGAAAGTGAAAATAGCAGTCAGTGTCTGTTTTTGCAGTGGACCACTACAGAGGTAGCACACAGCCCACACACGCCAGAATGGCACCACCACCAAGCTTCTTCCCAGGGAACTACATGCAGCATCTCGCTGTCAGCCACCACTGCTCTGAACTGTGTTTGTGAGCATCCATGCTTTATCTCAATTTATTTTGCATATCCATAAGCAAGATGAATACTAAGGTATCAGGAAAGTCTGAAAGAGGTTATTTTGGGGAGAACACTCAAAATTTTTTCCACGTGAATTAATGGTAATTGTTTCTTTGCTTTATACCATTTTTGGCTTGCAGAAGGTTTTACAGGAATGCTCTACTTCGAGATAGTGGGAGAAGCTTATATTACTAAGGAAAGTATTTTACAAGTACTACATCATTAAATTTCAAATTTCCTCTTAAAAACTCTGACCCCTTGTAGCCTTGAACTGTCAAGACTACGCCATTCATGAGGTTCCTCTTGCCAGTATAGGAGGTGAGTACTTAATATCTTTAGTAAAATAATAGGATTGAAAGCCAGACTTGATGGACTACTTACTAGTGTTTCATGAAAGGAAGGTCCAGACAGGATGAGAGAAGGTCAATTCCAACAATGCTGGACTAAGAAATTATGAGAAGAGAGCCAGAAGTCCACTGAACTGATAGAACTAAGAGCTCAGACAAATGGGTTCAAGTTTTCACCTGAAAGCTTGAGTCTGGGGAAGAAAAGATGACTTCTAAAAGTCAAAAGGAAATACCAAGTTTAAGGGATTCTTACTGTGCTCTCCATTTTGGATTCTATGAGGAGACTACTACTGTACAGGAGACCTTGAGTCACTCTAGTGGGGTCAGCATAGTCAAGAGAGTGGAGTAATACAGTGGGAGAAAAGGAAGAGGGAGGGAAAGAGATACCACAAGGGTAGGAGGGAAATCTAGTTTAAACTCCCGAGTCTCCCCTACTTCTCATGATGCAAGGACACTCTGAATGGAGGTTGGTCTCATGAGCCTGCCTACTGTGATGAAGAGTAAGGTTAACTCTACAGCCAAGTTTTCGCTCAGAGTCTTGACAGAGGATGTGGCAGGGATCTGAAAATGCCAATAGCATATTCCCAGCCAGGAAGACACTGACCTGGACAAAGTAAATGCTTGGCCTGAAAAGACTAGATCATGAGTTACACAAGCCAGCAATTTTTAGAAACCAGGAAGACAAGTGACATTAATTCAAAACCCAGAAAATCATCTGAAAGACTTTATCCATTCCCTGCCTGTGAGGTCAACTAGGCTACTTTCCTCCTCTTATCCCACTTTAGTGAGAATGTGGAGGAGAGGGTGAGGGCAGACACCTTCTCACCTATCTGTGTTTGGAGAGGGTGACCAACCATCCTAGTTTGCCTGGGACTGTCCTGGTTTCAGCACTGAAGGTCCCACTGTTTTGGGTTCCTGGACCCAATTCCAACGTGTATGAGTAGGGACAGGGTTCACACACAGACAACAAGCAGTGCTCTGACACCAGGTGGGTGTCCTGCAATTCAACTCAGTTCTGGCACTACCTACCCAAAGATAGCATCAGATTCCACAGGTAAAAGATTCAGTCTTCTAAGACTGCCCCCAACAGAAATAGATACCCATTACAAGCCCAAATTGTTACTTGTGCTTCTGACCAACTGGCTACACACCAGAGGTTCCAACAATACCCTTCAATTCAGATGCCAATTACAAGTCCAGGTTGTCACCTATACTGAAGACCTACTGACTGTAAATCAGAACTTCCCAAGACCCCCTCCTCAGGTTCAACTACTTTGCTGGAGTGGTTCACGGAACCCAGAGAAACATTTTATTTACTAGATTACTGATTTATTATAAAAAGATAGAACTCAGGAACAGCCACAAGGAGGAGATGCATAAGGCAAGGTACGGAGAAGGGGTGCAGAGCTTGTATGGCTTCTCCAGAATCGCCACTTTCCCAGCATTTCCCGTGTTCACCAACCAGGAGGCTCTCCGAAGCCTGTCCTTTGAGTTTTGATGGAGTCGTCATTAGAGAATTACGAATGATTTAAATCATTGCCCACTGGCAACTGGTTCAACCTCCAGTCCCTCTCCCCTCACTCTAATCAAGTGGTTGGTTCCCACAACCAGCCCCCACCCACAGGTAACCTAAGGGCTTTCCATAAGTCATCTCATTAACATAACAAAAGATACCTTATCGCTCTTATAACAGAAAATTCCAAAGATTTTTGCAGCTCTCTGCCAAGAGCTGGTCAAAGACCAAATATATATTTCTTATCTTAAATCACAATGTCATACCCACATATCCAGAAACTCCTCAGTCCTGGCAAAACTGAAATGATTGACTACCCTGCTATAGAAGGATATATTTATGTATGTGTGTGGAGAATAGGTCTGTAAGAATACACACCAAAATGTTAGCTGCAATACCTCTCAGTGGATGACCAGAGTATATGTTAGGGTTTTACAGAAGCTGAAGAGAAATTTATACAGTAATATATATTCCTTTTGTGACAAATGAAATCCAAACACAGAGATGCCCATGAAGTAACCCTACCACTACTTTCTTTTCAAAGGAATAACATGTAACCTCAATGCCAGCCTTTTCTCTGTTCTGGACTCCCCTGTTGCTCTTAACCATCTTTTATCTGGACTATTTGAAACATACCACTACTAGAGCCCAAGATAAATGCCTCACTTCAAATCACAATTTGCTTTCCAACACTATTATAAATAATGTTGTTAATTTTCTTCCAAGTTGTCCTTTACTTCTACTTCAATTATTTTGGCCAGAGATAAGATTAAAATTAGAAATCTCCCTTCACTGTTTTGTTATTTCCAGAGATGAAATCCTCAAAAGGATAAGTCAAGAACTCACCAAAGATCAGTGAAGCCTTTTAATAGCAAACATGCCGAACAAAACGAAAAAGAAAAATGTAAAAATTTTTAAATTCCCTTTGGCCTAAAAGAACACTTCTGAAATCACAAGCAAGGCTCAAACTTGGGGGGAAATATTATCAAAAAAATTTATGAATATGTTCTACAATAATGGGAATATAGGACTATACTCAAGAAATCTAGATTCTAGTCTCAGGTATGTTGTTTAATGTCTATGTGACCTCAAACAAACCACTTAATTTCTCTGGAACTCATATTCTTCATCTGGAAAATACAGGTCTTTATATTTCTGGAATATCCAGAGTATTATTGTTAAAAATCTCATGAGATCACATAAAAACACTTCAGAAATGATATCTTCATATAAGACATGATCATACTTTTGTTTCTCTTTCATATATCATTCTCCTCTGTATTAGGTTTCTGAGTATTTGTCTCCCTCCTTTCCTTAAGCCACTAAATACTTAATAATAAGTTCTTATATTCTAATAAATAAATTCTTTCAGTTCTACAGTGACTTTTTCCCCCAAGGAGATTACATGATATCATAAATCACAATCTAGAAAAACAAACTGTGTACTTTAATATAATCAATGTTACCAGGAGTTATGAACTGAATGTTTGTGTTCTGCCAAAATTCAAATGCTGAAATCCTACCCCCCGATGTCATGATATTAAGAGGTAGGACCTCTAGGAGGTAATAAGGATTAGATAGAGGTTAGAACCCTCATGAATAGCATTTGTGTCTTTATAAAAGTCATGAGAAAACTTGTTTCCCCTGTCTGTGTCCACCAGGGGAGGACACAGAAAGCTAGCAGTCTACAGCCTGGAAGAAGGCCCCTCAATGGAACCCACCCAGGTTGGCACTCGGATCTCAGACTTCCAACCTCCAGAACTGTAAGAACTACATTTCTGTTGTTTATAAGCCACCCAGGCTGGGATATTTTGTTATAGCAGCCCAAATGAACTAAGACACGAGATGTACATACCCTACATCCTTTCTTCTCTTCCAAAGTTGTGACCTAGCTAGGACTAAGAATGCTAAATCCATCCAAGGTCTTTAGTTTTCCACTCAAGGCCTTGCTCTGTGTGTGAGAGATACATATATATCATATGATACATATCTCATATACATCCCAGTGTATTCTAGTAACAGCATACCCTCATGGATCAGAACCAAAGTCTATGAATTTGATGAGTTTGATCACTCTATGTAGGATCTTTCTGACTTCAACAACTATATCCAAACCCCTCTGCCTCTACCTATCTCTCTCTCTCTCTCTCTCCTCCCTTCTATCCTCCCTCCCTCCTACATTCATGCAGATAAACACCATCAAGGATAATTCTGTCTTAGTGCTCTTTTAGAAAGCATAAGGAGAAAAAAACACTGAAAAAGCAGCCAGATTCCATCATTAGACTTCTGGGGATTTAGCATCATTCATAGAAAGTCTCAGTGGTCCCTGAAAAAAGCCTGGAAAGTACTTGAACATCTAGATTTCCTTAAGTTCAAGGCTGAATTCATAATCATGCCACACTATCAACCTGTAAGCAACCATCTGGATCACAAGCTAACTTCTTAGAAGAATTTAGAAGGCAAATAAGGGTTTGCTTTCCAAACCCAAGCCAACAGTAAGATAATATAGCTACAACAAGGAATTAAACTAGTGAATTTAGAAATAACATGTTTACCAATTTAGAGATGATCAAATCAAATTATAAGAGAAATTACCAACCCAGGGGGTTAACCTTACCCAGGGATTACATGCCCTATATTCAATCCCCCTTTGTTCTGTAATGTTTTATGATACATGATCTAACCCTGAAGTCTGCAAATGAGATAACAGCCACACACTAAACATCATAATTAAAGATAATAATAACAGCTAGTATTTACTGACCAGTCCCCATGTGCCACCAAGGGAGGGTATAGCAAAGAAGCCAAGCCATATGTAAGTTAAAGGAGGGTCCTCATCAAAAGCCAACCATGTACAAGAACACTATAAAAACTGTCTCAATTAAATTTCTCAACAATCCTTTAAGATAGGAATTACATTTATATATATCAAACAGAGGATAGGTAAGCCACCCTGAATTAGCTATTATTCCTCATTTTCTGGAGAAGCAAAATGAGGTCTGCACAAGTAATTTGCTCAAAATATATTCACTAAGTGGGTGGCAAAATAGAATTTCATAGCCAAGTTGTGGGGTCTTTAAGCCATAATATCTAACCATTCTCAGATTGTTGTAAAATAGGGCATGGCATAAGAAAGGGTAGAAAGTCCCCCACTTTTTTTTAAGATTTTATTTATTTAACAGACAGAGATCACAAGTAGGCAGAGAGGCAGGCAGACAGAGAGAGGAAGGGAAGCAGGCTCCCGCTGAGCAGAGAGCCCGATGCGGAGCTCGATCCCAGGACCCTGGGATCATGACCCGAGCCGAAGGCAGAGGCTTTAAGCTACTGAGCCACCCAGGCACCCCAAGTCCTGCATTTTTAAGAAGTTATGAAATAAGACCAAAATCAGACATGGCCAAGGTTGTCCATAACCTCACATGCTGTCAACTCTAGGATCAGCAATGGCACTGACAAGATGAGCAAAGGAAAAGATTAATATTATTTATGTAATAGTATTAGGCAAGACAATATATAATTTGATTAAATGATACATAGGATATCATTATATAGCACATACCAAGTATTACACATTATGTGTCACACATTATATATTACAGTATTGAAATCCAGCCAAAGACTGTGATATGCAAGGCTCACAGATGGCAATCTCAGGCCCTTCTGTCTTCAGACAGAAGATAGACCAAACAGAATTGGAAGTTAGGTTTTCATCTTTTCCACTATTACTGAGCAACACAAGTGTCACATAAGCCCATCTCTGTGAACTCATACATGGCTTAAATGTGCTTAATTAAACTAAGAGATATAAACAATAAGATTTGTTAATCAACCACCTCATATGACTGACGTTTGGGGAAAGACTAAACAGACACGAATAAAAAAGCCAAACATACATAAAACTGAAAACACCGTAGCCATGGCAGAGACACAACAACTTTCTAGCATCGGGGCCCGCAAGCCCCAGGGTAGGGCTTTACCAGGTGCAGGAGGGAAACAGCACATCCGTTTGAAGAACCGCTCTACCTAGTTCATCAGTCTTGCTTTCCACCAGCTTCCTCAGACTTCTTTTTATCAACACTTTAACAACTACTACTTCAACATTTAATCATTAATTAGAAAAAGTTGTGAGAGAAGAACTTGGTAAACTTATTAACTTTTTCCTGCTTTGATACTTCACTTCATTGGATAAGCTTTTAAGTGGAAATATGATTCCTGCCTGACAAAAGCAGCACAGGTGAGTTAATGGAAACACCTTTGAATGGCCCATGACCTGCACAACGAAGGTGTTTCTGTGGCATGGGGGACAGGCAGGGAGTTGGGAAGCTGAGCTCCATCTGGAAACAAACACACTGATACTTTGAACCACATGCTTATCTTGAGTTACAACACCAGAAGAGGAGTAGGAACAAGACAGTAATTCCTCAGTTTCTCCATCAACCAAGAAGATATGAACAGACTGTGTAAGAAGATAACCTAACATAGAGATAGCTTCCCCTTAACAGACTGGCCCAGCCTGCGCATCTAGTATCAGCAACTACCACTATTCTATGTTACAGTTACCATAAAAATGCCCCAGCGTGTCATATTCTCTCATTTTCTCCTGGATACCTTTATCCACATTTTTAATCTAGAAAATTCTAACTCACCTTTTGAGCCAAGGCTCAATTACTATTTCCTCTATTACAGAACTCTCCCCCATACTTCCACTGGTCCTTGTACCTACACTGCTTATAGCATTTACCATATAACATTACATAGACTTGTAGGCCTCTGGATTCAGATGGCACACAGATGGTACACAGACACAATCAAGGATAATTTTGTCTGAATGCTTGGCTTAAAACCACATAGATAAAGGCATTGAAAAAGCAGCCAAATCTTACACAAGACTTCTTGGAATTTAGCATCATTCACAGAAACTGTGTGCTCCACAAAAAGAAGACGAGAATCAACATTTGTTCATCTGTTAGATGTGGTCAAGTACCAAGACAAGGCCTTATTCATTTTGTACATTCAGCACTGGACCTGCTGCTTTGTATACACAGGCCGTTCAATAAGCATGGGTTGGATACACTTTCAGAGATGAAGTTAAGGGTCATGATGTTCCTCTGAACTGTGTTCTGAAAATCTTCCCAAAAAAGCAGACATGAGGCAAACTTATTGTTGACATGCCTTGGGTCATTGCTTAATAACTGGAATTACTTTGCTTAAGTTTTATAAGAGACGATAGAACACCATTCAGAAACAACATGCCATTTCCCAGAAGCAAACTGATACTCACTGAGCAGTGAACTTTTTAGACCCACTTTTGTAGAGATAACACTTCCTAGCTCTTAAAAGAAAGAAATTGTTCTCGTGACTTTTTAAATAGAATTTGATCTATTAAAGCTGAACCAAGAGCTGTTGGCTTTGGAATGAGTAGATATATGTAATTCCCAGCAATGTCATTATATTGTCCCTTAAAGTAGATGACCAAGAGACAGAGCTTGAGTTATTATGCAGGCAGCAGGAAATAGTGAAAGTGATAGATTTCTTTATCTTCAGTGATAATAATATTGATGATGATCATGTCCTGGACTGCATCCCACAGAATGGCAAATGGATTTCTGGGTCCTCTCTAAAGATATTGAAGTTGAAGCAGAAAAATGAAATATGATGCTATCTGCATGATAGTTAGAGAAATATTACTTAGGACAAAAGCATTAGTAAAAGACCAATTTTCTAGACCTTTGATTTTTCTTCCAAGTTGATCCTGCTCTTAGGTGTCAGGAAATCTCTGAGTTTTATTTATGAGAGTCATGCTTTAATATCCTCAGGCTTTAAGTTCCTCCATGGTCACCCCTTGCCTCACCTTCACTCGAGAATAAAGAGAAGCAAATTACCACTGTGCTTGGAATCGGTGAACATGTCCACCAAAAAGGAACAGCTCAACTTCAGTACGTCCCCTTCTTTCAGAGTATAGAATCATGTATTCTAAACAATTAACTATGACTGAATAATGCTATATACTAAATTTTTTAAGTGTCTTTCCAAGAAAGATGCTACGGTACTGTCTTCCTTTTGTCTCCAAACACAGACTATCTTCTCTACAATTTATCCTTATTCACAATTTTCTCCCCAGAGCTATGAAAAGATGACCCATCAGGACTTGAATTAGCTGTCAGGAATCCCCAGTTGTAATCCAGTCCTACTACCCAGCTAGTAAACCCTTTAATATTTTAATAGCACTTTCAAGTTTTATGAAGCCATTGTTTAATTTGGTCCTCCCAACAGCCTTAAGAGTCCAGATGAATACAATTGCCATTTAAGAGATGAAGAAATGTCAGCTTCAAGAGGTTACATATGTGGGAAAGGCTTAAAACTCCAGGATTTGTAATGTCACTGAGGTGAACAAGAGTCACTGTCTATCTTACAAGGCAGAGATCTGTAGTGACCCTGTACTAATCTAATGTCCCTTTTTCTTTGCTCCCAATAGTACCATATCACTCTAATATATTTGTTCTTTCATAACAAGCTCTAATTTTTATAATTTTAGATAGCCCTATCTGATTTATTTATTTTGCCATCCCTATACTTGTTATGTAGACCTACCTATTGGTGCTAGATATGGGGGAAGTACTGATGATTTTAAAGCCAAGAATCCAGATGGAAGCTTTCAAATGTTAATTGACCCATGGATATTAACATCCAAGAATTACCAAACGAGAACATCAAGAAAAACACTTTCAGAACAGCAATAGAGACTGAATTTGGGTCTCGTCAGAACTGTGTGTTGGGAGATGAGGGCTGTTATGGGGATCAGACAGCCGGAACTGCAAGGACCGTCACACTATACAAAGGACTAAACGATTATTTACACTCAGAATGCCAACAAGTACCCAGGAATTTTGCCGAAGATTCTAGAAGTCATATTTGGCCTCTGAGTGTTCCACATTGCCTCCAGAAGTCCAAGAAGGTCATGTCACAGGGGAAGGGGGCTGATGTCAAAGCTCAGTGACAGAGAGCACTGCAGGCATAGCTGGTACTTGACTCAGCCCTTCCGACTCCAATCTTCTTCCCGCTTGGTCATTTTGCATCTTAACCTCTCTCGGTCTCTGTTTCCACATCGGCTAAATAACAGGTTGGAGTAGATGATAAGATCACTACCACCTCAAAATCCAAGATTTCTTTTCCTTCTAGAAGATTCTCAGCCTAGCACAGACCCTTCCCATTTCACCAAAAACATGAAAATTATTTTCTCCCACCCCACTCTCACTCCTTTCCAACCCAATAAAAAGGACTAAAAGGAAACCAAATTTTCCTACTCAGGACTTAACAACAGCTGAAAACTGAAAGTCTCAGTGAGAAATCTCATGTAACAGCTTTATTGCAGACAAAAGATCATTATGTCTGTTTACTTGGGGCTGGACAAGTCTCTCGTTAAAGTTTTACTTCCAAGGAATCAGACAACTTCTATATATCAAACACCTCAGTTAACATGGTATTTGTTTGGCCACCATTCAAACTCAATTTATTTTCCACTCTTCTCTTTCCCTTTCCAGTGCCACTCTGGTGACTCATCGCCCACTGTTTGAAAAACCCATGCATTTCCCAAGGAAGGTCAGAATGCTGATTAGAGACTCCTGGTCACCAGTGGGTCAGGCATGTGTTGCTTCAGAGAGTCACTAATGACATTTGGAAAAATGGAAAAGAGTAAGTAATAACAGCCTCAATTTTAGGAAAAAGAAATGACAAGACCAAAAAAAAAGTCAAACCAGGGTAATTGGGCACTAAAAGTGCATCTCAAGTAAACAGGAACTATAAGGAACATCTGTAACAGAGGGTTCATATGGTCATATAGGAGAGGCACTTCCATCGTACCCCAGGACAGGTGAGAGTTTCTAGGGAGAGGTGAGGGGCATGCCATTATTCCTGATCCACAACCCGGCTGCTTTGCACCCTGCCACAGGCTCAGTCCAGCTGCGAGACTGTAGCACTTGCCCAACCCTAACCCTCTGCCCATCTGCTTTACTCCTCAGAACTTCAAAAGCATGTAAATGCTGTTGCAACACTAGAGGTGATCCCAGGTGCCTTCATTCCCATCCTCCATAGCACTTATGTCTGTGTCCCTTTGCCATCTCTGGCCCTTAGCTCCCACCACAGAAGTTTCCAACACACTCACATCAGTCACAATTTGCATTTGCTGATTTGAGTTCATAGTCAGAATCCTACCCTCCACGATTCCTGAGTACACACTGAAAAAAAAATCCTAATTAATAAAATGTAACGGCCAAGAATTTGTTCTGGTAATTAATGGTATTCCTTGAGATAAGATTCAATAGGAACAAAACTGCTCCATGGTTCCTTTCTAAGATGTTCATTAAATTAATTTGGAGCAGGAGCAGGGGCCCAGGGGAATAGCATTTTCGATATAAAAATACCCACAGAAGCTGGCAAGAGGAATGCTTGCCAAGGACAAGGCACAGCAGCCATGGAGATGCACCTCTTGGTTCTCCCTTCAAGTGAGAACCTGCTATGGGGAGTGCAATTACCTGTCGGACAGGGCCCACCTTGGGAATCTACTGCAGCGTTCAGGCCAAGGCCACATTCTCCCTGAGGTTCTAGAACCTGGCAATTTCCACCCAGTATGGGATTCCTCTAACAAGTAACCAGTGGCTAGATGAGACTTTCTCAGAGTTGCACAGAAGTCTGAGGATCTTCAAACCTACTCCTTGCACAGCTGTCAGACGCACATCACAGTCTGAAACTCTCTGCCAACTCCTACTCCTCTCCTCTTTTATCCTTTGTGGGCTTGGCCACCAAAAAACTCCTTTGCATTTTTTATTTTATCTCTGTATCTGCCTCTTGTAGGTCCCAGACTGACATACAATGAGATGGTGACCCTCTCCAGTGAAGAGAAAACCAGAAAGACTGCAAAGGGACTACTCATTTACCATTTTATCCTCAGTTCCCAGTAGAATGAACAGGACATCCATGGGCCACAGTCTGCAGAGAAGAATAATGAATAGAGAACCACAGTGGCATCCCCCAAGACATGGGTTCCCATCTGGTCCCAGTGAGCAAGCCAGCCAGGTCACCAACTTGGAGAGACCCTAAGACCTCTCCAAATCTACCAGTTACTTCCAGGCCCCTTTTAAAAAGGTGTGAAAAACTGTTGATATTTTTCCATGATACCCAGGGGCCATAGAAAAGCTAACATAACAGTTTCAGACTCTTTGTCTAGACACACTGTGTCACTGCTCACTGTCCTCTAGTGACCCCCATATTTCTTGTCATGATTTCTATAAGATTTGTCCCCACCTATCATTCAGGTTTCAGCTCAAATGGAACCTTCTCAGAGACAGGTCTTCCAATGATATCTAACCTCCCATTGTATTCCTCCATCCATTACCCTCTCTTATTTCTTCCTAGAACTTCCTAGAACTTACCATTATCTGAAATTTTCATAGTTATTTGTTTGCTTATTTACTATTTATTTCTTACTCTAGAAAGTACACTTCAGGAAAGCCAAGATGTTGACTGACTTATTCTCTCCTAAGTCCTTATATCTTAAAATATGCCAGGCATATATTTCAATGAATGACAGAAATGGCCTCTGTTTCTACAGAGCCTATAATCCATCAGGGAAGTCAAAAACTGAGTAAGTAATTGCAGACATTTTACAATCTCATTTGGGAAATCCAAGCTCCAACTCAGATAGCTATACATTTCCCCGAGTAGCCTCTTTTTCCTTCATTCTGTTATATTTGGCTAAGAAAAAAGTCCATGTGGAAACAACCATATCACTTTCCACCCCAAGGGAAATTGCTTTTGGTGATAATCTAAGCCAGTGGTCTAAGAACTTTTTGGTCACTTATCTTTATGAGTAGTCAATTTTTAACAACTCTCCTAATGTGTTTATTTATAAGTTAAATGTATATACCACAATGCTAATGTATTATGTGTATTTTAAAACATAAGTGAAAATTGAAGTGTAAATAGATGAGACAGAAATGGAAATTCTGTTATTTTCATTCTACCCTCCTCTATTTTGGATCATCTTATATACCCCCTAGAATATGTACAGCATATTTTGAAGATCACTAAGCAAAGCAATTTTTATCTGGAGTTAAGAGGTTATCAGGGGTTAGAAGTGAGAGGGGCTAGGGACAAGAAGGCAACAAAACATCTTTTCGGATGTTGGAATTGTTTTATATCCTGTTTTGTGGCAGTGGTAACAAGAATCTACCCAAGTGTTAAAATCCATCAATCTGTACATAACAAAACAATGGATATACTGGATATAATTTTTTTAAGCCTAGGGGTGCCTGGGTGGCTCAGTGGGTTAAAGCCTCTGCCTTCAGCTCAGGTCATGATCCCAGGGTCCTGGGATTGAGCGCCGCATTGGGCTCTCTGCTCAGCAGGGAGCCTGCTTCTCTGCCTACCTCTCTGCCTACTTGTGATCTCTCTCTGTCAAATAAATAATTTTTTTTTAAAAAAACTAATTTTTTAAGCCTAAGAAAGCAATCCAACAAAAAAGAGTCTAGTTTAGAGTTAGACACTAAGCATTTATTTTTCTGACAAGTGAAAAATCCTATAAAAACCCACATTTCCATTGTTGCTCTGCGTTTCCCTCCTGAGATCAGAATCACAAGGAAATAATGTAGCTTTATAGCCACCTCATTGATCCTTGAACCCTACAGACAACTGTGACAGATGGCAACTACAACATCTCCCACTCCACATGCTGTCCTGCAATGTGACCTTGCCAGCCCCTCATCAAGAGGTAGGGTTCCTCTGCCCCTGAATCTGGTCTAAGCTTAAGGACTCACTTATAACTGGTAATATACATGAACCTATAGGTTAAGTCAGAAAAAGCCATACAGCTTTTGCCCAAGTCTCTTAGGGCATTTTCTCTCAGAAGATAGCCTTATATTAAGGAAAACCCAAGACCCAAAGCCACATAGACTGGCTTTCTATCTAGTTGATAATCCCAAATGAGGCCAACCTTGAGTCATTCCATCCTATGATGGTTATTTTTGTCAACTTGACTAGATCACAGGGTGCCCAGATAACTGGTTAAACATTACTTGAGTATTTCCAGGATAAATAAGCATTTGAACTTGTGGACTGAGTAAAGCAGATGGCCCTCCCCAATGTGGGTGGTTGTTATCCAACCCATCGAGGACCTGAACAGAACAAAAAGGTGGAGGAAGGCTGAATTCACTCTCTGTGTGTTTGAGCCGGGACACCAGCACCTCCCCTTTTAGCACTCCCTGGTTTTCAAGCCTTCAGATACTTAGACCAGAAGCTACACCACGGGGTCCCCAGCTATCAGACCTTCAAACTATACCACTGGTTTTCTTAGGTCTCCATCTTGCAAGTGACAGATTGTGGGACTTCTCAGCTTCCATAATCACATGAGCCAATTCCTTATAACAAACTTCGTTCAACAGATAAATAAATAGGGGTGCCTTGGTGGCTCAGTTAGTTGGGTATACACCTTTGGCTCAGGTAGTGATCTCAGGGTCCTGGGATTAAGCCACATGTCTGGCTCCCTGCTCAGTGGGGAGTCTTTTTCCTCTACCTCTACACCTCCCCCTGCTCATGCTGTCTTTCTCTTTCTCAAATGAATAAATAAAATATTTTTTAAAATAGACACAAAGATAAAATATCTATCTATTTTTATATCTACCTATATACCTACCTAGCCACATAACTACCTACCCTATTGGTTCTGTTTCCTTAGTGCACCCTAACCAATATACATCCCAAGCATGAACTCCTGAGAGTTCCAGCTTCCAGCTATCTGAGTAATCCCCAGATATGTGAGTCTTTCCAGTTAAGGCCCCAGGTACTGTGAAGTCACAGCAAGCCAGATCCATTATGTCTGTCCAAATTCCTGATCCAAAGATTCCACAAACATTATAAAATGGTTATTGTAGCATGCTACTAAATTTTGGGATGGTTTGACAGATAGTACTTATGTCCTATCCATTATCAATTCTGCCCTTTTTTCTTAGCAATAAAACCCTGATTTTGTTTGGTGAGCTCTGTTAAAAATATTAAATTTCCCAGCTTTCTTTATAGCAAAGTATGGCCAAGTGATACAATCATAGCCAATGAGAAGCAAGATGAAGTTGCTAGTTAGAGTTTCAAAAAATAAAAAAACAAAATAAAGTTCTTTTAGGAGACAGATGAAATCGCTGGTTTCTTTGGCCTTTTACTTTTTTTTTTTTTTAACCTTTCCTCATTCTCCTGGCCTAGCATGCAGTTTCGATATCAGGAAGAAGGAAGAAGAGGAGCCATCATGCCACCACAAGGGTGAAAACCACAGTTTAGAAATGATGGTGCAAAATGATACACTGATTTCATGATGATTTTGTGGAGACATTAAATAGGACTGAACTTCCCACCTAAGACTTCTTGTTATATATAAGAAATAAACTCCTCCGTGATGAAGCAACTTTTAATTAGAGTTTTCTGTTACATGCATGTAAACACACTTGGTACCAAAAATATGATGCAGGAAGTAAGAGATTTTACTCTCCTTATCTTAAACTTTTAATAAACTGATATTTGAAACAATGGAGAATGCATATAAGCAAAAGAGATACACAATACGAGGATCTCTTGTTTCTTGCCACCCATAGAATGTTCAGGATGCCCCATGAGCGGAGGATTCCAGCAGAGCCACAAGGAGACATACAAGATGCAAAAGGTAAGTGTGTTACAGCTAAGATTATATAAGCAGGTCGAGAGGGAGGCACTCATAGCCCCAAAAGGCCACTCTTCATATTTAAACCAGAATTTACTTTATTTTAAGATTTATTTATTTGACAGAGATCGAGAGAGAGAGAGAGAGAGAGATCACAAGTTGGCAGAAAGGCAGGTGTGTTGGGGGGAAGGGAGTAGACTCCCCGCGGAGCAGAGAGCCAGATGAGGGGGCTCGATCGCAGGACCCTGAGACCATGACCTGAGCCAAAGGCAGAAGCTCAACCCACTGAGCCACCCAGGCACCTCTCAGAATTTACATTAAATGCAGAAAGGTAGCAATGACATTCTGGGGAAAACAAATGACCAAGGAACATTATCATATCTTTCTCACCCATGTTACTTCCCTATAACAGCTAACCAGTTATGCTCAAAATGACGACATGAAACATTGTGAACTAAATTGTGCCACCACCCCTCCCTCCAATTTATATGTTGAAGCTCTAACCTTCAGTGTGATTATATATAGAACTAGGGTTTTTAGGAGGTAATTACAGTTAAATGAGGACATAAAGGTGGAGCCCTAATCTGACAGGATTGTGGCCTTATAAAAAAGAGAGAGAAATTTCTCTCTCTTTGCCACATGAGGATGCAGCAAGAAGGCAGCCATCTGCAAACCAATGAGAGAGCCTTCACCAAACCCCAACCATTTCAGACTCCCCAGCCTCCAGAAGTGGGAGCAAATAAATGTCTGCTAAGCCACCAATCTTACAGTATTTTGTTATGGCAACCCAAGCCAATTAATACATAGAATGAAAAGGAAATATAGGGCAACCCATAGCTCCTATTTCTTTTAGTCCTTCCACACTTAACAGTAAGGCAAAGGGACAGAGTATCCATATAATTTGGATGTACTGAGAAGTAAAAGTAAAATTGTTGAGTTATTATTGTTCTGCATTTCCACTGCTGTGGTAAGAAGAAAATATATGTGTACACGCACAAGCACTGAAATACAACTGTGTAATTTCAATAATTCTACGTAACAAGTTAAATGCCCTTATTCTTGCATTTAAAACTGACATCACATGGGACAAAAACAGTGGAAGAAAAGAAATGCTTTATAGCTTAGTATTTTGACAGCACCTCTTCCCAGCTGAGAAGGGGCTTAACAAGTCTTTGGGAAGTAGGGATCCAGATTCCGCTGAATGGAAAGCCAATGATCCTTTCTGGTACAACTGGCAAACCAGTTGCTTAGACTTCTGGCTGCTACACCTTAGGATGCATACAAGTTGTCACCCAAGTCATATGTTTTATGGGAAATGGTAAGAAAAAGCCAGAATGTGGGGTATTAGTTCAGTCTTCCTCAAATATGCAGAACTGGACACTGATTTGGTGCTGCTGCTTTATTTGAGAGGCAGAGTCCCAGTGCAGAATGAAGGAAAGACAAGCAGGGGAGGGAAGCTCAGGGAGCAGTACAATGTGCTCAATTACCATGGTTACGACTGCAGTGTAAAAAGCCACAGACACAGCTTGTATGCAGGCTGTTATCCATACTCAGCAATGGGGACGACCCCAGTCAGGCGGTATGACTAAACTGTGGCGCAGAGGCATCCACGGGCAAGAGGGAGGATAAAGAATGTAGGTGCCTTTGTCTCCATTGCTACCTGTTCCTCACTGGACAAAACTCACCCCAGGAAAAGTGAATTCCCCCATATTTTCAGGATATATCCTATGACCCCCTCAGCAGCCACCCAAAGAAGTCACATCCCACACCATACAGTGTGGCATTGCAAGTCAACACAGAAATGTCAGGAGGAGCCAGAGACTCTTGGCATGTGGCTGGTTGGTCATGGAGGTCGCTGGCATTGAGCTAGCAACTGAGAATGCGGGAAGGGGAACAGGCCAGGAACACCCAACTTGCATCCAATAAAATGAATGTGTGCAGGGTTCTTGCCACATTCAGCGACATTCTGAAAGAGACAGATGAAATGAGTCTCAAGGTAGTAAAACCACAAAGAAAGAAGAAAGGAAACACCAAATTGGTTAAGGAAAAGACTCTCTGGCAGCTGACTGTAATTTAAATTAGGTGGGGGCTTTACAAAATCCTGCGGTTGAAAAACGCAGGCTCTTCAATAACCCCCAAATTGATTTAAAAGGGCCAATCACAAAGCTGCATGCCTTCCCCAAACACCTTTCCTTTTGCTCTCTGCAAGGAAGAGAATGCTAACCTGCTGGCACTGAGGTGAAGAGGCTGTCCTGCCACTAAAGCCTACTGCTAGGAGTTACCCCAGACAGAAGCCACTAAGCTAAGAGGAAGGGTGGTGGTCAGAACAGAAAGAGCAATAGGTAAGAGGGAAGAAGAACCTTCAGGCCTAAAAACATTTGAGCAAGGTGAGTGCTATTTTTACTCTCATAGGTAATGAATCAGCTGGATGCCAGCCAGGAATTTGAGGGAAGTCTTGCCAAAAAACTCCATTTTTGGCAACCCAGTGGTCTGTTGCTACTTAACTCTAAAGTAATCCCCAGGTTCTTAGCTTCCATCAACAAGAAATGGACTGTGGAAGCAGTGAAGACTGTACAGATGGTACCCTTCCCAGCACCCTCCTCAAATTTGGCCCTGGAGGATAAAAGACAAGGACTATAATCCCAGAGAGTAAAGCCAGGGGTTGCCAATTGGCTACCAAGGCACTTAAACCAACTAAGTGCACTAGGGCAAGAAGACATCACTCTTACTACCCAGAAGATCTGATGATTGCTCTGGAATGCTGTGTCTCCAATTCCTTTTCTGAATTGTAGTTTTATTATTGTTATCCTTCCCACAACTGTATATAGGAGTACGTAGGAGACAAACAAAATCTGTCAGTAAATTTATTCATTATGGGAACTCAAGAACCTGGCAAATACTTTGGGCCCTTCAGTTGAATGTTATAATTAAATGGGACTTCAGGGGTGTTGACCGATGTCTGAAAAGAAGGATGTGTATGAATGTTGTTTAACCAAGGGTAGACTGTGGCAAATGTCAATTGTTACTTATACAGTGTCTGCTTCTTGTTTTTCCTGAACTACAAAATGCCATTTCATATGAAGTAGCAATGTGCCAGATTCTTTTTTTTTTTCAGAAGCTCTGAAGTTTTATTTTATTAATACAACCAAGATTAATGATGTAAGTGTTGTGTAGGGATAATGAAATAATCCTTGAAACTATTTTGTTATTTAGATTTTAGAGTGAGTAAACTTATGAGTCTTTTTTTTATTATTGTCATTATTTTTTTATTTCTTTTTAGCGTAACAGTATTCATTGGTTTTTTTTCTTGTTTTTTTTTATTTCTTTGGCATATTGAGGTGACCCTATGTCCCGGCCACTGGGATGCTAAGTTTTAAAACGAATACAGAGTCATTTGAATTATTTCTATTCTTTTTTTCTGTTTTCCTTTTTCCCTAACCCCTCTTTCCTGCCTGGAATGTGAATGTGATGCTTAGAAGTCAAAGAGCTATCTTGAAAATCAAACCACACCACAAATAAGGCTGAGTAAAGAAAAAAAGGAGTTTGGGTCCTTGACAACTATTATTGAATTGATTCAGATATTTCTGATAAGCAGGGGAAATAAGCCCCTATGTGATTAAACTACTATTATTTACGGTTGTAATGCCATGTAGTCAAATGCAAAACCTAATTCATACAAACCCCAAAATGGAAAAGCATAACCAACAATAAAGATTTTACCAACAGCTAAAAGCAATCATTCCATACTGAAGTGTAGTAAAGCTAGCACTATCGGCATAAAAATTTCTGACCAATTCTTGAGAATAATTAGAGGCCTCCAAACTGGAACCAGATGGGTTGCCAAGTTGACACTTTGCGCCCTTCAGTGCCTGAAGCAGGCATCATGACCATCCACATTTGTATGCAGGAGACCCCCCCGAGATAGGAAAAAGTACCTTGCAACACATTAACACATACATTTCATACAAACTTATTATCCCTGTTGCATGTGGGATTTGGTTAAAAACAACAACAAAAACAACATAAACTATGAGAGAGATCCATACTTGAGTATTGCCAAAATCCCTTATTAACTATGTAATCTCAATGACTCTTAACTTCCTCATCAAAAAGTTAGAATAAGATAACCTAACTCATGTTGATACTTACATGAAATAATAATTTTATAGCATTAAGATCAAGCTAGGATATCTCCAAGACACTACTGTATCAGAGTAGCTATCTACCAAAAGGGATATAAAAACTGCCTTTGCATTATTTTCATTTGTAAGTTAGCGTTCTTGGTCTCTCTTTTTTTAAATTAACTTCATCAGACTTCATTAATCACTACTCTGTGCCAGGCACTAGGAACACAAAGGAAAAGCAGGTAGAGCCTGATTTTGAGGAGTTAGCTCACTTGCTAATGACACTGGATGGATAATAAATTTAAAAAGACCCAAGAGACAAGGCAGATGACAAGAAGTCCACATCAGGTAAGGTATCCCATACAGGAAGCCCAAGGGCAAAGGCTGCTAGAGACTTCCATCTTAAAACCACATAGTCTCCATTCAAGAATAGCATAGAATTTATTCAATTGCCAGAGGACCAGCTGAGAAGGAAACATTATTTTTTATATGAAATGAAAATAGTAAGATAATTTTCCAATTCCCTACTGCAGAGATGACTGTCCAACACAGTTCAGGAAGATTGGGAGTAGGAGTGCAAGGACAGAGGATGTATAATTAAAAACTTGGGAACAAAGAAAACATCTGTACCTTCTATTCCAACCCACAGATCCGTGATCCAGCATAGGCTAGCCTGGCTAGGAAACATCGTTTCTGTGAACTGCTCTACCAAACTGCGGCATGTGTTTGGCCCACATATGCCTCTTTTCCCTGGAAGAATATGGCATCTGAATCCTAAATGATCCCAAGTACTGGTTAACTACCAAACACGCCTAGTTTTAAAATAGGGCATGTAGTTGTTCCACTCAAGCCTCTTCAGTCCTCAGATTGTGGGAATTAAAAAAGATGATTAGAACTAAGCTGCTTTCCTCTGGACATGGAGAGCAGCAGCATCATGACTTCTCTCCACAGCTGAGTCCTTGCTCCGGCTGCAGTGATCGAGCCTGGCTATCTTCAGGCCTCTCAGAGAGGAAACCAAGGTCCTGACATTGTGTGGTCACTAAAGCAGTCATGGTGCTGGTAATCATCTCAAATGATTACTTAGTAACCAGATTTCAGATGGGTACTACTATTCTGTCCTCCCAAAAGATGATTCATGTCATTTCAATGATATAAATTACTCCTGGTTTTCCATTCTGAACTAGTCCAAATGGATGACAATGAAAGACAAGACACTTGTGAGATGAGAGACAATGAGTCATTGACATTGACCATAGCCTAGACAATCAAAAAAGCAGACTGGACCAATTCAATCATTTCAGGAAGACAACATGAGAAATGTCTGGATAAGTACATTACTATGTGTCAAGAAGTATCTGATTTCCTAGATAGTGGTACCATTGTCTTATATGCAAAAGAATAGATGGAAGAGGTAAGAATCAATATTCTTATTTTGGCCATATTTTTGATGTACTTATTTGACATCCAAGTGGAAGCTTTGGGACAGCTGCTACAATATAAATCTAAAAGCTCCCCCCCACACACACACACACACTGCAAAATGATGTCTAAGCTTTAAGAGTCTATGGACAGCAGTTAGAGTCTTAAGCTAGGTCTCCAAGGTTTGGTTAAAGAGGATAAGGCAGTAAAACAGGTTAATAAGGAGTGACCATCAGGAGAGAGGACAATTAGATAAATCTTGCACTATCATGGCTTGAAAAAAACAATGTCTAATCAAAGAAGGAGCGCTCCAAGTGTCAGTGTTGCTTAGAGTCTGTAAAATGACAATGGAAGTCATCGCTGGCTTGGGCAAGATGTGAGTCAGTGGGGACCTTGGTAAGAATAACTGCAATGGAATAAATGCAAAATTAAAAATAGAGACAGCAATTTTTGACAATTCATTCAAGAAGTTTTTCTGTAAGAAAGAACAGATAAATGAGATAATACCTGTGAAATTTCTAAGAAATGAGGGGTCAAGAAAGATGTTTTAAAACCATGTCAAGACATGCTTGGATGCCAATGAAAATACTCTAATAGAATGGGGAAATTTTCTGAGATCGTTGCAGGAGCAAAATTCTTCAGTTTATGAGAAGAGAGTGAACCAAAGCAGAAGTGAAGGGATTGGCCTTGGACAAGAACATAGACACTTCTACCCTTCTGTTAGGCAGAAACACAAGATGGAAACAGATGATATAAGTTAATGGAGTTTGCACTGCATAGGCGAATTAATTTTTATTTGGTTGTACCTTCTTTATGAAGTCTGAAGTGAAGGCATCAGTGATGAAGGAGGAGGTGCTAGAGCCATGGAGACAGAAGAGGAATTATAAATTCTTGCTGACCGGGAAAAAGGAGTGTATTGGAAAAATATGTAAAGATTAGCTGTAGGAGTGAGTGCCTAAGATTTGTGGTCATAAATTTAAATTGAACATATAAAACATCGTGTGTATAATTTTTTTCTAAATCTTTTGCAGGCTGCAGAAGCTGGAAATGGGAAAAAGTTTTATTTTCAAACCCAGCACGTTCCAACCTCCTGTATTTTCTTTAAACTGTTTGAAAATTAGAAAGTTCATTTTGATCTTCCCTTTACTTTATGGCACCTAAATGGGGCCAGTTGTCATCCTCCGTATTCTGCCTGGATTGCTCCTTACCAAATCTATAAATTCATTAGATACTCATCCTGTTTTTCATGTGACCAACACAATAATTTGCCTCATTGTTCTGCCAGTATATAATATCCGTCTCATTTTCTCTAGCCTCCAGTAGTAATGACTCATAGCTCTTTCTGCCTACATTCCAGTTTTATGTAGGCCCTTCTGGCCCCTGCCACTCTGTTTCCAAAGTCAATGCTCCATGTTTACACCTTTCATTACAGCAGCAGCCTACTACTAGGCACTGATTTTTTTTTTTAAGATTTTATTTATTTGACAGAGAGAGAGATCACAAGTAGGCAGAGGGGCAGGCAGAGAGTAAGGGGGAAGCAGGCTCCCCGCCAAGCAGAGAGCCCGATGCGGGGCTCGATTCCAGGACCCTGAGATCATGACCTGAGCCGAAGGCAGAGGCTCAACCCACTGAGCCACGCAGGCACCCCTAGGCACCGATTTCTATTTCAATGATGTATTACTGCAAAACAAACTGTCCCTAAACTTAGTGACTTAGAACAAGAACTCTCTTATTTTTCACAATTCTTTGGTTCAGGAACTCTGACAAGTTACTCATCTCTGCTTCAACATTCTAGATGGTCTCTTGATTCACATATCTAGCACCTCAGCTGGGATGGCTCAAACACCTGGGAACTAGCTGGGGAGAGCTTGACTAAGATCTTATATCTGGGACATGGTTCTTTTTGTTAGCTTGGTTCCTCAATTCTCCTTCATGTATTCTCAGACATTCTCTCTATAGTCCCTCCACATGATCTCTCCAGAACTGTCACTCAAGGCCAAGTGCACAAAAGTAAAAGCTGCCTGGGCTTCTTTAAGGCTTGGGATTGAACTGGAACAGTGTCACTTCTGCCTCATCTTATTGAGTAAAGCAGGTCACAGGATCATCCAAATTCATGAGTGTGATCTATACGAGTGCATGAGTACAGTGAGGCATGGTTCATGGGGCCACCAAACTAACGGTGCATCCCAGAGGCTAAGGATCCACACAAAGACAGTGGAGCCCACTTCACTTAACAGCAGCCCTCATTCCTTCAACTTGATTCACTTCATCTTATACAGCAATAAAGGGACCACCTCAGTCTGGTAGTTATTCTCTAAACATATTTGACTTCATTTTTCTTTAAATCTCTTCAGCAGTTGGTCAAGTAGCCCTCCTGCACCACTTATCCTACTCTACGTTACAGTATAGCTACTTACACTCTTGTCCCATCCCATTAACTAGATTACAAGCACCTCAAAAAGAGAAAAGTCTTGTGTTCAACTTTTTAGCCCTCCATTTCCACTCCCTGTAAGTAGAGCTGCCTCTACAGTGTTCCCAGAATTGGTGTTTGAGAAGCCTGACGTCTCTAAATGTCATAAGAACTGTTGAAGGAACAGGCCCTGGAAAACAGAGATGAGAGTCATTAAGGAGTTCCAGCTTTTTAACTCACTTGTTCATTCATCACCACAGCTACTATTTATTGAACACTTTCTCCTCTCAAGGCACTGTAAGTGAAGTATTACTAATCCTTTCAGGGATACTGCACACTGAAGAGTAACATCTCCATTTTATAGAGGATGAAATTAAAGCTCAGAGAGGTTATGTGACTTGCCACCAGCTGCTAAATTATTAAACTGCAGATATGCCAGGTTTGTCTCATTGCAACACTCATATTCTTTTCACATCTTCACACTAACTGCGTCTCGAATGGGCTGCCAGAAAAAAGCACCGCTGTGCTTAGAGTCCACTTAGGGGTAACCTACACAGGGCCCCACTCACAGGAGGACTCACAGGTTTCATGCTCCATTGTTACTATTCTGAAATTCTTAATAATTTGAAAACATGAGGCCTTGCATTTTCCTTTTGCACGGGGCCGCTGCAGAGTTGTTTCCACACAACTCAGTTTCTGTTTCACAAATGTCGAGGCTGCTATATGTGCATACAAAGTGGGTGAATGGTTTTGAGATTTTCTAGTTACAATTCTACCCCTCCACAATATTCCTCAAAAACTCTGCCTCCAGACATTCATTCCTTTAAGTTAACAAAAGACTCTTCCAGTTTTTTCATCCCATGATCTCACTTCGCTCACCTAGAATACCCGTTTTATTTCTCTCCCCCTAGCTAAACAGTTTCCGAAAACACTCTTTTAATTCCCCTTAATATTGCTACAAGGACATCCTTTAATAAAAACTCCAAATCTATACTTGTGAGGAGATAAATTATTGGGTGATTATTCACAACACAAAGGATTACTCACCATGGGCTCCTTTAAATGTACACTGAGAGCTCATTCCTTGTTTACGTGCCATTAACCACTTGAGCTTGATGGTGCAGAGAAACAAACTAGAGGACTGGCTACTCCAAGGCCGAACCAGGGAGGTGTGGGGCCTAAGTCCCTGATGTGGGACAGGTGACAGCAGGAAAGCAGGCTGGTGAGAGGATACTAGCCAGGAATTGGGGGGATCTACCACATCTGCACAACTTACAACATCATCCTAAAGGTACATGCGGGGCCCAATTAAAGGTGAATGCTAAGGCTTAAACCCGGTGTGGGAGTAGGGAGTCATCCCTGAAAGGACATATTTAGGATATTTAGTGAGTCATGTAGTGACTTGAAACAGCTTGACTGACTCAACAATGGAATCTTGCTGAGATAACTACAATATGAACAACCAGATCTCTATATATCTCCACCTGAATCTTCTTGCTCTGGCAGGTTCCATCATCCTCTGAAGACAGGCAGTTGGATGTACCCCAACGATAAAGAGAAGCTCCAGATTCTAGGGCAACAGCTTTTGTCTTCAGCGTACTCTGAGTGGCTTTTCAGGGTAGCCCTTGATTCGAAAGTATATGAGACAACTTGAGCCAGGACCATTAGTTTTGAGTGACACATGGCATGATATAGTGCCCCCAGCCCCAGTGTCATGACACAGGGCACATAAAGTTCAGGACCTATGCCAGTCATCTGCACTAGGGGAAGGGTAGCCTAGAGTAAGAAAGCCCCCAGTACCCATACAAAAACCAAACTAGAACACTTCCTACCTCCAAGACTAAGGTAAGAGAGAACAAGGATATCACATATTGCAAATTCTAGAATATATGCTTAAAATCGTCCATAAGTTTCTCATTAAACTTAGAATAAAATCCATTCTCCTCATCATGCCTTTTCTTACCTAGCCTAGCCTCCCCGGCTTCCCCTCTTCCCACTCTCACTCTTGCCCATTCTACTCTAGCCACACTATTCTTCTTGCTGCTTCTTGAGTAGACCACACTTCTACCCACCATGTGATATTTGCACCTGATGTTCCAGCTTCCAGATCCCCTTAGGCCCCAGACATTTGCATGACTGACTACTTCTTGTCATTTGGAGCTCAAATCCAATTCACTGTACATTTTATTGTCTGTCTCTCCCCTCTAACATCTAAGCTCCATGAGAACGGAAAACTTGACTCTCTTGTTTGCCACGAAATCTCCACTTCCTAGAATAGCGCCCTGGCATATAGGATGCAACTCATAAATATTTGCTGAATGAGCAAGTACATGAGCATATAATCAATATTTAGTTACAACCTGTAGCCAAGGTGCTGGAAATTGGTGAACAAAGCAGGGCATGGCACTGACCAAACAGAGATGGGATGGGATGGAATGAATAGAAAAGAATACAGATGACAAAGGAGAAATACACTTGTAAGGACAAGACAAAGAAATCTCTGATCACCCAGTGCACTGCGAGGAGATCCCAGATGCAAATGTTTATCCCCAGGAGTCTCTAGCATGTGGGAGGGTGCACTGCTTCACTGCAGAACCCTGTGTAGCAGGGAGAAGCAATGGACTAAGCGCAGGGATCACCACATGGATGGCTCTTACAACATAATGCACACTGGAAAAATAAGGCAGGAACAGAATGCTTATGTCATACAACACCATTTCCATAAGTTAACAATACAGAAATATAAAGCAAGAAAGCACATTTTAGAAGATCACATACAAAAGTATATACATTAAAAAACATAAGAATGGTTGTCTGTGAAGAGGGAAAGAAATGAGAGTGGGGAAAAGAGATAAGAGAAGAGAAATAAATTAAGTAAAAATGAGAAATTCCCTGTGTGGTTCAGTGACAGTGATGTTGCATGAAGTGACGATCGTGCTTAAAGCAACCCTCTGCAGTTGAAGTACAAAAGAAAACAGAATGTTATTTTCTGAGTCAGGTCACTTTATACCAGATGCTAAAATTCAGGTAGAGGAGTTTGAACTTGTCAAAGTACATGGGTATCTCTGAATTTATCCTGATTGAGAGCTACTTGAGATTTCTCCAGAGCCTAAATCTTATAAGTCACAGAAAAGAGAATGGGGGCACTAAGCGTACTGAAAATTGGAAGCCCGTGATAGCCAATAGGGACCCATTTCAACCATGATGGAGGCCATGGACATGAGAGAAAGTAACATGTATTAAAATCCCATTATTTGCCAGGTTCCGGCCTGGTATTCGATGCATAACATTCATTCATCTGTTCATTCATTCAACCACTATTTACTAAACACACGTTAATTAAGTGTCAGGTGTTTTTTCAAGTCACTAGGAATACAGAAGCAAACAAACAGTCTCACTCATTTTTGTGGCTACATAGATACATAATAAACAAACCATCAAGTTAATTGAGTAAGAAAAAATATCAGCCATGATTGCTATGTAAAGAATTTAAACTAGGTGATATGAGAGAAGGGGACTAGATGGCTTAAGTTTTGTGGCCACAGAGATACTAGATTCTGGTATCTGTTGAGAGTTACATTTCAGCTCTGTCTCAGCTCAAGCTCTTGCTCAAGTTACTGACCCTTCCAGTGTCCGCATTTCCTCACTTAAAAATGGGGGGTAATAATTTAGCCCACCTCATAAGGTTGATTTGAGGATGAAATGAGTAGTACACTTATAATGCTAAGGCATAGGTCAGGATACTTGATAAATACTTGGTCAGTGTTGGTAACAATGAACAATGATGACAGCGATGTCGTGGTGGGGAGGGGTGAATAAAGCTGAGACATGTCTGACAAGACAGTGACATGCAAGAACTGGGGACAAGAACACTCCAGGCAGAGGGAAGGGTGGGTGCAAAGTCCTTGATAAACTGGAAGAAGTTTGGCATGCTGCAGGAAGGAAAAAAAAAAGGAGGGCATTCAGATGATGACGGGCAAGGGAAGAGTGGTAGGTAACAATGTCAGAAAGGCCCAGAGTGACAGATTACAGAAAAATACTTCTATCAAGAGAAGGAAGTAAGATTCTTTTCTAAATTCTGTGAGAAACTAGAGAGTGATAAGCAAGAAGATAACATGATTCTTACAATAACCTTATGGGGGGCAGTGTTGTCTCCATTTCACAAGTGAGATAACAAAGACTCAGAGCGGTTCAGAATATTAACCAATGCCACAAAGCTATTAACTGGTGTGACAAAAAGGTGAACTATGGTCTATCAGTCCTTCACCCTGCCCAGAATCATACTTTATGCCAAGAAGATTCCTGAGTACCTCTCTTCCTGCCACAATTGGCTTCCCACTAATGGAAACAACACTGTGCAAACATTTGGCTAAAATCAGCATGGTAGGCACTTAGCTTTCTGTGCTTTGCTCTCCCTCAGTGTCTACAGAGTATAACCAGCCTCAGCAGGCCAGGCGTTCATGCATATGAATTGGTTAACACATCAAACTGGCCCTCTCTGAGATGCCAGGCTTCCAATGACATCACATGTGCCTTGATACAACTGGAGCTTACAAATTGCCACCCAGCTCTTGGGATCTGGCAGTCTTCCCTTTCTAATTGGCATGTTTGATTACTTGAGAGAAAATTGCTCCCCTTCTGTTTTCTCCAGCCAACTCCAAGTGGGAGGAGAGGGAAAAAAGGAACAAGAAACAGAGAGAAGGCCAGAAAAAGTTACCATAGTGATTAAGTAAGCCTGTTCTTAGTTCCCAAGCTAAACCAGACATTCAAAAGAATACACTGTTCTGATTTTGTTTTGTTTTACTTTTTGCTTCAGCACCATGAATAACTGTTATCAGAGACTCCAAGGCAAAGCCTGAGGACTGTTAGCAGCTCTTGAGATTTCACTGTACTGCAGTACTCGTCTACTCTTTCTACTTGTCAGTAGATCTGTAAGCCCATTTCAACTTTTCAGCAAGAAAATGAATTTTTATAATTCATAAGATAATTAAATTCATAAGATTAATTCATAAGACAGTTATCAATATTTACAAGCATTCTGATGTGCCAGGCACTGTGCTAAAAGCTTTGCATACATTATCTCACTTAATAAAGCATCCTACAAGGTGCAAGGAAATAGAAAGTGCCGACAGTATATAAATGGGGCCCAGAAGGGCTTTCCTGGGAGATGACTCCTGATTCAGCTGACTTCAAAAAGCATATGCTGAACCACTCGTAGCATTGAGAAACTCTGCTTTCCTCTTCTTATGTTATGACCTTTAGAGGACTCATAGCTGCATTTGAATCTCTTCCATCAGGGAAACTCAATCATAGAGATATAGAATTTTAATGCTAAAAGAGATCTAGCTGATCTCAAGAAGAGTAATGGAGAAATGATACAGAGCCATTCTCTATACCTCGCTCTAAGCAGACATCACTAATCAATCCTAAGCCTGTACCTGGCACCAGAACCCTTCTCAATAGAGCCTACTGGTCAACCACTACCATTAGTTCAGTAATTCATTTCCCAACAAATAGTTATCAAATATATACTATGGTCCACGCACTAGGAATGCAGAGATGAGGAGGTCACTGGCTTCTGGATTCCTTCCAAATGACATTTTTACTGAGAATTTCTCTGTGATTCTCCTCATACACCACTTTCACTGCAGTGTTATATCTCACCTGACAAGTACATTTTACCCAGAAACAGTTTCATGAGTTACTTATTCTTTTTTCTTGATAAAGCACTGGATGACTGAGTCCACATTATAGAGCGAAGCCATGACCTGATTAAGCATTCTACTGCAATTATTCCAAAAGCTCTCCATTTGGGCTGGAAACCTGTGTAATGCCTCCAACTGTGGGGAGAGTAAACTACCCTGTTTTACTGATGGTGTGGCCAGTCATATGACATGCTTTAGCAAACAGAATGTTAGCAAACATGATGTGAACAGCAGTGTAAACATCTTGCCTGTTTTGCTTTGCCCTCTAGGGCTCCTACGATTTGTCATGAAAAGAACCTAGAAAATCTGCTAGTCCCAGGAAAATGAAGAAACTTACGGAACCAACCTGAACCCTACTCACAACCTGGAGCCAAGCCCAGCCAATTCCCAGCTGAGCCCAGCAGATATAGAGCCAACCTACAGACCCATGAACAAAAAAATAAATGTTTATTTTTATAAGCCACTCAGATTTTGAGATTGTTGTACAGTCAAAAATAAATACATAACTGTCATTTTCTTAGAAAGACGTTTAGTAAGAGCTATTGTGTATAAGACCACCATTGGTTGAAAACAAAGCCTGTCCAAATAGAAACACAGGTCTGTCCACAGGTGCACTCACTAGCTAGTAATACATGAATTTTCCACTATGAATAATTCAAATCAAAAGATTAAATTACATGCCACAAAATTTAAGGTCAGGCAGTCAACAGTTAACTTACTTTATCAATTGGAGTTTAATTAGGCAAAGAATAATCACTATAGTTACTTAGAGTAGGAAGAGCATTACTATAGACAAACAAGAGACTTACATAACAATTGGAAGGCTGTAGGAACAAAGTGCAGGAAGGGTGCTTTCAGGAAAACTGAAGTGCAGGAATCACAAGTAGTCAAGCAGTCCCCTGCTACCTAAGCCAAAGTAGGTGACTCTCAAGAGGATGCTTGAAAGTCATGGGCAAAACATCACCCTGGCCATCTCTAATGCCCACACACCTGCCCACCAGAGGAAAAGCAGCTTTTCTTCTCTTCCACCTTTCAAATCTCACATGAGGGTCTCTCATGGAATCTGACCAGATTCCTACAGACAAAATAGCCTGGACTCGCATCAACAATCTCTCATACTTCCCAAACCCTTACCCTCTTTCAGATACTGTAGCAAGATCTAGAGGCTCACAGTTAAACAGAACAGATACAACCCCTACCTTCATGGAGCACACAGTCCAATTTCCCTCAAAAGCCACTGAAATCTGATTAATATCAGCAATAATTACCATATGATGTGGTATGCACAAAGCAGTAAGGACAAGAGAGGGCATGGTTTTTACCCATCAAAGGAGATGGACAGAGGGAGATCTAGAAAATTGATTTCTCAGTCTCACACACACCTGGAAAAACACTGCTCATCTGATATACAGAAATAATCATGTAGCCCTAAGGACAAGGATGAAGAGTGCAAAGCAAATGGAATTCTAGTGTTTTGGGGGTCTGTTAGCTGCCCTTAAGCCCAAAATTTATTCTTCAGAGCAGTGTCAAGGTTTCAATTCTTATTCTTTCAAAGTATGGACTTCCCATGGTTTACTGTAAGAGTCTGAGAAGGAGCTAACTTCTGTTTAAAGGCAGCTGCTTTCTAAGTACAACCTGGGTGTTCCATGCCAACCAACTATGTGGCTACTTTTTTTTAAAGATTGTATTTATTTATTTGACAGAGAAAGAGAATGAGCGTGCACACAGAAACGGGGTGAGCAGCAGGCAGAGGCAGAGGAAGAAGCAGGCTTCCCCCTCTCCGCCCCCAGCAGAGTAAAGAGCCAGGCCGGCTCTATCCCAGGGCCCAGGGATCATGACCTGAGCCTAAGGCAGACACTTAACCAACTGAGCCACCCAGGGTACCCTTGGGCTACTTAAAATTAAACCTTTTTTTTTTTTTTGTATGAAGTTTCCCCTCATTTCTTTCTGCATGGATTACTCTTGAAGCCATGACACCTTCAAGAAGTCCTGAGGTGCTATACATTAATAAAAGCATTTCCAAACAGACAGTGGGTGGGTAGGCAGTAAATTAATTGGAAACTGTACAATACTCTACTTTAAGAAAACCCCTGCCATTTCTACCTCTGTGATTTTCCTGACAAGCGGGATTCTTATGTTCTAAGTTTCAAAAGCAGAAATTAGAAAGCCACAGAAGTCCAGTTTCATTTAACAGCTTTTTCGACCAACCCTCCAGAAGCACAGAAGATACCCTTAGTGAAATAGAAGACATAAGGCTTGTATTTTCCAGGGAATCTGCATACAGACATCATTTAAAATGTCCATACTACCTTCAAATCAATTGACTTAACTCTCACATGAACAAAGAACATCAATCTTAACACTGACTAGGTCAAAAGTTCAACTCAGATCATCTTAAGTATGAGAGAAAATTTCAGGTCTCCTGTTACAGAGAAGCTAAGACATTCCTTGCTTTGGGCATGCCTGGGTCTAGGCCTCACGCAGTGCTAGCAGGAATCCGTCTTTCAGCTCTGCTTCCCCCAATGCTGGTTTATTATAAAGTAGGCTTTTCTTTAGCAAAGGCAAGCAAACAACTCCAGGCTTGCATTCTACCAAAGTACCAGTGTCACGCAAAGAGAGTGCCTCTTCCAGTGAGAATCCTGGAGCTGGTGCTCTTAAGACTAACCTGACCACAATAAAAAAATTTTAAAAAAAATTTTTAAAGAGACTAACATGGGCCCCTGACCCAACACTGTGTCTAATTGACGAGAGTACTCTACCAAGCCTAGGTCACTTGTGTCCACCTGGGTAAGCCTCACTGGAACTACCCAGAATGAGGGACACACATACATACACCATAAAAGATATCTGCTACAGATCTTAAAAATGATAGTAGTCAGCTTTTATTCTATATGTGATTATGTCCCAGGCACTGTGCTAAATGGTGGACAAGCATTATCCTACTTAGTCCTCACAATCACCCTGCGATGTAGATTCAATAATTATCTCTATTTTAAAGATAAGGAAACCAAGACATTGGCCCCACTGCCAAGGTCTCCCCTTCTCTCAGACTGCCATTGCTCTCTTCCACATCTGGATCAGATCCATTTTCAGCAAAGGAACAGTAACACCACAGTAATAACTCAGTGCAATAAACTAGCTTCCTCAGGCTGGTGTGCACTTTAACTGTCCCTCAAGCTGGGCGATGCAACACGTTGCCCTCTGTTATAGGAATTCCTGGCATCAACAGACACATTTGGAAATGGGAATGATGAGTAGTTGACCCTGAGATCCCACAGTGTATGATTTTGCTTCCCTGAAAGGCAAGCCCTTTGTTTTATCACCCTGCAATGCCTGTTTTCTGATTTTTTTTCCTTTTGAAAATTAGACATTTGAACTGGGTAGAAGAAATCAGAAAGAGAGAAACAGAAGAGTCAATGATTGAAATGTTGCCTGAAACAGAAAGCACTCAAGTCAACTCAGTAAATATTTATTAAAGGCACTCAGACTTGCAGCCAGACCTAACTGAAAAGAAATCAACCACAGTATGTGCAGATAGAGATTTATGCACATGAAATTAGGAGTGGGGGTACTTAGTTTGAAAAATATCTTCTTGTGACAGAAAATGCATTCTCTGTGAAACATTTTAAAAGTTAATTGATTGACAGGAATAACTTGAGCATATCTGCTCAGAAGTCTGCCTATTGTATAAAAGGAGATACATACAATGTACAATAACAGTGAAAGAAGAGATACATGAAATCACTTAGTGAATGGCATGTGGAAATGTGGTGGAAAGTCTTCAGGTAGATTAAAGACCTAAATGTTAAAAAAAAAAAAAATCCCTAATAACAATGAGAGAAATGATGGGTGAATATACTACATGCTTGAGGTGAAAACCTTTTTAAGACAAAAAAGCCTTTTGGAGGAGTGAAGATGGTGGAGCAGTAGGGGAGCCCTAAGCTTGCCTCGTCTCTTGAACACAGGCCAGATAAATATCAAATCATTCTGAACACCCAAGAAATTGATCTGCGGACTGAGAGAACAAACTGCACCCCTACAGGTACCAAATGGCCACACCAGGGAAGGCAGGAGCTGCTGAGAGCTGATTTGGGGGAGAAAAGTCTGTGGGTGCCATGAAGGGGAGGGAGCCCTCATCACAGAGAGAGGAGAGGAAAAGAGAGACAGGGAGAAAGAGTAAAAATGTGCAGAGGGTACTGCCCAGAAAAACTCTTCCCCAAAACCACTGACTGGGAAAAGGAGAGTGGTTGCACTGCCCAGCTCGAGGGGAAGTTAAAGTTAATAAAAACTTGACTGTTGGCAAGTTTTCGTAAGCCACGGAGCACAAAGTCTGAAGCTTTGGAGGGGTCCTGCATGGCAGGCTTGGCGGTGCTCTGGTAGGGAAGGAGGGTAGAGACTCAGGAGAGGGCAGCGCTATCCGAGGATCTCCTCAGTCACATGGGGAGAAACAATTCCCCAGTTTAGGGTGCATTTGGGATTTGGCAAGGGCATCTCCAGGGAAAAAAGACCCCGAGGGTGCAAACGTACTGCCCTACTTACTAAATTCTACTCCTGAAACCAGTATTACACTACATGTTAACTAGAATTCAAATAAAAATTTGGAAGAAAAAAAAAATGATTGATTATCTGACTACATTGAAATTTAAAACGCCTGTATGACAAAACACAAAATAACCACAGTTTATAGGTACAAAATAAACTGGGAGAAAATATTTACAATATACATTACTACAAGAGGTTAATGTCTCAGCTATCCAAACAGCTCCTAGAGATCAATAACACAAACAATTTAATAGAAAATTGGGGGAAAATACAAACAGATAATTCACAGAAGAGAAACTATGAATGCCTAAAAAGATAGAAAAAGATATCTAATCTTAATTGTGATGAGGGCAATGTAAACAGAAACAATGATGAAATACTTTTTTTGTACCTGTTAGATCGACAAAAGTATTAAAATGTGGTAACATTAAGCACTAGTGAGCAGGAGGGGAAATGGGTACCCTCACACATTGCACATGAAAAGTGTGAGTTTGTAGAACCCCCGTGGAGAGCAATTTAGCAGTACTGATTAGAATTTTAAATGTTCATATCCACATCAAAAAAGAAGCATATAAAAACATTTATTATAGCATTGCAGTAATACAAAAGTATTAGATACTACCTAATTATCCATAAGAAAATGGTTAATTAAGCTATGCCATATCCAAATTATGAAACTGTATGCAGTTTTTAAAAATAAAGACTATCCATAGGGAGTGATATAGCACCAAGATACATTTTGAAAGAAAAATGAAAGTTGCAGAATATGTGCTTTCTAATACCATTCATCAAATGCACATACACGCATTCACAATTGTGGTATATATTTAGTAAGAATGCACAGATCATTATTGATTGCAATGATACAGAGATATAGATAGAGCTGTTGTTTGAATACAGATGTAGCTAGATGGGTCTAGAATGATACATATCAAAACAAAAGAATATACAGAAAGAAATCAGGGGCAGTGGACATAGACAATTCTTACCTTATCTGTTAAGGGATTCATTGTTATATATATTTTTTTATTCATTTCTTACTTGTGAAACTGTTATTAATAATAATATCTTTCCAAACGGTTAAAAATCACATACACAATATTCAATTCTACAAATATTTTTTCACTCTTAAAAGTCACACATAACATGTAGACCCAGAGATGAAAAACATAAAGTCTCTGTCTCAGTAGTCCTCATTTATTCAATCATTTTTTTTAATTCATCCAGTAAAAATATTACTGATACCTGTTATGAGCCAGGCACCATCCCCACAGTGTTGATATAGGAAATGAGGGGGGAGTGGGAGGGCTATGCTCATGAAACTTCCATTGTAGTCAAGGAGAAAATAATAACTACATAAAGTAATAGGTGGTGATAAATTATAAGAAAAATAAAGACAGAGGAAAAAGAGTTCATTTCTTGTAATGAACAGAACTATTTATCCATTCAGCTTTTGGGAACAGTTGCTCTATGGTTCCATGATAATCTCTTTCCAAAGGGAAACTTAGAAGGAAGACATCAGGGATGAACTATAACCCATCGCCGTAGTCGCATCTTGGAGCCAAAATTAATATTCAAGTTCTCCCCCTTCCCTGCTCCACTGAATCCCTGACCCTCAACTATCACCTCAGTAGGTCTTGATGACTTACCAACAATGGGATGTCTAAGTTAAAGGATAAGTAATTGTATGATTCGGCTAACTACTGTCAAATTCCCCTCCGTAGTGCTTTAACCATACTGAATTCTCACCAGCAGCGAATGAAAGCACCTGTTTCCCCATAGCTTCTGCTAGAGTCTGGTCAGTAATGGTTATCTCTCCATATGGTATGTTGTGAGTGCAACTGAGCATCTTTTATATGGTGAAGAACCATTTGCATTTCTTTTCCTATGATCTTTCTGTTCATATCTTTATCCCACTTTCTAGAGGGTTGTGGACATTTTCCCCTATTTTTGGAAGCTCTTTTTACATTAGAGATATTAATCCTTTATCATAAAAGTTGCAAATACTTTTTAAAACTCACATTTTCATAGAGACATGAAGAAACTGAGTGAATGTGGCATACAGCTATGGGAACTGAGAGGATACAGCTATGGGGGAGGGTGTGTTTATGTGTCTGCTACGAGGTTTATGGGGCTGGAGCAGAGTCCTCACTAGAAAGAATAGGTTATGGATCATCTACAACATTGTAGGCAACTGAGAACTGATTTTGAAATTCGAGGAAGAGGTTGAAGCTAGAGATATAAATTTGGAAACTTCCAACATAGAGATGATGTTTAAGCCTGGAGCTTCAATTCCCTAGAGTAGAGGTAGATGGTGTGTAATTCTGTAGTCACAAACGTACACATAAACATGTTATGTGATGAGTGACACCTGGGCTGCATCTGTAATCTAAATCACAGACTTTGCTTCTGCCAACAACCTTACTGAGCAATGAACACGTACGCCACGCTCTAGTCATAGAACAAGTCTAGCGACTGAGTGAAAGATTCACTGGGTTTTATCACAATTACTCTTTTTGAAAGAAAAATGAGAAAGATAAGGATGTTACCAAAAGGTAGGGCCATATAAGGCAGTGTGCCAAAACATTATAGTATCTTCAACATTTCACAAAGGGCAGTCATTTAGATCCCTCCCAGAAACCAGAGAAGAGGGAGAGAAAATCTGTGAAGTATCATGTGGCCAGGAACCTATGCATATTTGATCACCAGCCATCTCCTCTTCATTTCTAAGCATCTGGAACATCTGTTCTTACTGCCAAGATGTGAGGTGTCCGGTGTGCAGGTCTGATCACGGGGTGGAAGATACCCGCTAGCACAGCAAGAGAGCCAGGTTGCTGGAATCCTGGAATCAGCTTCTCCTGACATCTGGAGTTGGTAATTAAAATTCTCCCAAGTGGACAATTGTTTACAGCAGTCTAATGATCAGACGTCTACTCCGGGCAAAACATTGTGCATTTCCAATAAGCATTATAAATATTACATGTCATCTTTGAATATATCATTTCAGGATAATGACAATGGACTTTCATCCTAGCATAAAAAATGAGTATGGGTAGGAAGTTAAGGACAGTGTGGAGTAAAAAGAAACTGCACAGAAGAGGTCAAGAACCCCAGATTCTAGCCTCAACTCTGCCAGAACTTGGCATGGATGTGGGCAAGTTACACAGAACATCTTCATAATTGAATTGTACTGAATATTAAGCGGGAGGGGACAGACATTTACAAGCTAACTAGTTACACTTTCTCAATTTACAGTTACAGAAAGCAAGGCTCAGCCCTTTCTGGCTTCTCTTTGGAGAATAAATATCTTGCCAAAAACATGTTTTCTAGTCTGTTTTCTGCTATGAAATTAAAAAAAAATAATATCCCTACAAAAGTATCCTACAATGCCAATGACTAGGGAGATAGGTCTGTTGTCCTCTTAAGGGAAAAGTTAGCAAGCTCAAGTAACTACCTACAGGTCTATACATGTATGCCACAGTACAACTTAGAAGGAATGAAGGTGATCACTGGCTCACTTGGATTTATGCCATGATCAGAAAAAAGGAGTAATATTTATCACCAAACACCAACAATGTTCAAGCATGATAAACTAAACATTCCTGACAAAATGTAAGTATTTTACCTGAAAGAACTGATATTAACACACTATTACCCACACACTCATTAGTGCCAGAGAATCTCAGAGCAGAAAGCATCCCCCTGGAGAAAAAAAGGACCCTGGAAAAATGGACACTGGCCAGGTTAGGTTTAATGGATAGATGAGAACCATCTGGAACAAGAATTTAAAGGCAAACCTAGGATGCAACTCCATCGAGGGACCTGTGATGCTAGAATATACATATCTTCAAAATCACACCCTATTCAACATCTTATCTAGGAAGATTTTCTCCTACAGGAATTTACACTGTCTTGTTCCCAACCTGGGTGCTCTTTGCTCTGACATGCACTAGCTGTGTTAACACTGACATACATACTTTTTCTGAGCTAGGGTTCACTTTTCACTTTTCTGAGCTTGGTTTCCTCCCCTATAATACAGCAGTGCCTGCCATTTATTTGTCCTCCACTGGTACCAGGCACCAAACTAATAAAAATAATAGTAACTTCACATTGCTTAAACTTACTACATCTAATTCAAGGTCTCCTCCTCCTGTGTAAACAAGTGTGTCAAATGAATTAAGTCATTTAAACTTAACAAAAGCCCTATCAGGTAGGTGTTTTGGTTTTGTTTTGTTTTTATGTATTTTTTTTATTTCATTTCCTTTCAGCGTAACAGAATTCATAGTTTTACACCACAACCAGTGCTCCATGCAATGCGTGCCCTCCGTAATACCCACCACCTGGCTCCCCGAACCTCCCATCCCCCACCCCTTCAAAACCCTCAGGTTGTTTTTCAGAGTCCATAGTCTCTCATGGTTCATCTCCCCCCCAATTTCCCTCAACTCCCTTCTCCTCTCCATCTCCCCATGTCCTCCATGTTATTTGTTATGCTCCGCAAATAAGTGAAACCATATGATAACTGATCTCTCTGCTTGACTTATTTCACTCATTTCATCTCTTCCAGTCCCGTCCATGTTGCTACAAAAGTTGGGTATTCATCCTTTCTGATGGAGGCATAATACTTCATAGTGTATATCTGATATCAGCCACAGCAACTTCTTTCAAGATATGTCTCCAAAGGCAAAGGAAACAAAAGCGAAAATGAACTTTTGGGACTTCATCAAGATCAAAAGCTTCTGCACAGCAAAGGAGACAGTCAACAAAACAAAGAGGCAACCCACGGAATGGGAGAAGATATTTGCAAATGACAGGACAGACAAAAGGTTGATATCCAGGATCTATAAAGAACTTCTCAAACTCAACACACACAAAACAGATAATCATACCAAAAAATGGGCAGAAGATATGAACAGACACTTCTCCAATGAAGACATACAAATGGCTATCAGACACATGAAAAAATGTTCATCATCACTAGCCATCAGGGAGATTCAAATTAAAACCACATGGAGATACCACCTCACACCAGTTAGAATGGCCAAAATTAGCAAGACAGGAAACAACGTGTGTTGGAGAGGATGTGGAG